>JAFJYI010000328.1:600000-783885 GCA_019022655.1 Acacia acuminata | reverse complement strand
TTTGCACCTCGTGTGTGTTATATATGTAGTCTAAAATGATGACAATACTAGAGATGCTCATTTTGTTTATGAAGCCGCACGTACACAGATTCCCCAAAACTCTGGCATCTATATTATGTGGACCCCTTTATATTCCTCTTATCCTATATATAAGACTTAATTAGTTTGTAGTATAATTTGTACTAGTTCCTACATTTAAGATTGGAGGTAATAACATTTACATATTAGGTTAGAAAACTTCTAAAAATAGTAAAAAAATTACTATTTTTAGGAGTTTTCCTCAAAGTTTTCTTTCTCCTCTAATTTTCTCTCAATCTAAAGTTAAGTGTGTGCTTGGCTGTTGGGAATCAAAATGGAAAAAGTAGAGAGAGAGAGGAAGGATTGCTAAACGAATTGACAGTTAAAATTAGTTAAAAACAATAAATATGTAGAAAATGTCTTTTTTTTTTTTTTTTTTTTTTTTTTTTTTTTTTATTACAAATAGCCTCAATTTATGAAAAGAGTATAGGAGAGAGAATGAATAATAAATCTGAGTATAAAATATGAGAGAAAATGTGTAATAAATAAGTAAATAAAAGAGAATTATTGATGAGGGATTATATTGGGATATGGAAATGTAGGGCAATATGTATATGTACATGGAAGAACTTCAATGCGTTTGTACCAAGAATATAGGGTTTTTTCTGAAGGACTGTATAGTGCTTGCAACTTCCAAGATCACATTGCTCCTCAAATCTAAGGAGGAAACAAGTTGCATTAAAATATGGTTCGGTGAATCAGATTAAAGACTCTTTTTGTAATAATTAAATTGAAATCTGGATATTATATTCATGAACTTAGTCTTTTGTAACTCATCAAAGCTGCCAACATAGAAAGAAGAAATGAATATATTGGCAGGTGCTATGGATTCTTCAATTGTGTTTAGAACAAATGCCAAGAATTACACACTGAGAATTGAGAAGTTTAATTGTGTACTGGCAAAAACAAGCGATGATCCTATACGATAACAACTGTGAATTGCATTATTATTCCAAACTTTTTTTAACGAAAAAAAATCATGGGGGTAAATATTTTACGAGTAACTTATTTGTTCCATTGCAATTATTTATCAACTAAATATAAATTTTGTCACTCCATAAAGTTACCAAAATACCCTTTTATATTTATTACCCTCAATTTTCCCATCAGATCATCAGAGACACTAATTCATCTTCTCTTAGCCATCATATCCAAAGATCAATGGCTTCCTTACTCTTCCAGCTACATGACTTCTATAACTTTGGCTATCTGCTGGGGGGATTGTTGGAATTTTGGATCTAATCCCATGGAGTGTGTGTAGATAGAAATCCCATATTGATAAATGAAGAGGAGTAAGAGGGTATATAAGCCTTAACTTTGCTCTTCTGAATTAGGCCGTTGGGCCAATCCACTTTTGTGGAAGGATGAGGACTCAGGTGACCCTTGGTCTACCACACATGTGCGCCGCCATCCGTTTGGATAGGCTACGTTGGGTCCGGATTTCTTCAAAGTTCATTACCATATTCGGCAATCTTGTGAGTTTGTTTATAGTTTTCATATTATACAAAACTATTATATTTTTACTGTATGTGCAATCTTAGCAGTACAGATTCTTGTATAAGCAATATTAATAATACTGATCTGTTTAGTATATTTTCAACAACAGCGCTTCCATTCCAAAATGCATGAATTTGACTTGCCGAATGCTGATGCTGAAATTGTCCAAAGGATGCCCTTTAGAACGGGTTTAAAACAACTCACATACAAGCTATCATATTTGGTTCTAAAATTCTTCATATGCTTAGTATTTAATTTATTGTTTTCACTTTTCATTAGGATTTTGAGTTTTAGGAGTTAAATGATGCTGTTTGAAGTATTTATCTCATGGTCAAGGTGGAAATCAACGGCCACCTTCTTCCCCCTGCTCTCTCACTCTAACTTCATCAACGGCTAAGATTGCTTAGCTCTCCCTGATGACAGTATCATAGCTGACTATAAGGAGAGAACACCAGTGTAAATTAGAAGACTTGGAAATGTTGATCTAAACTAACTCGCGTTAATCACAACTCTAGGTATAAAGATAGATATATACACATCTATATGTGCGCGCGCGCGCTAAGTATTATATATGTACGAGAGTTTGAAAAGTTTGGAAATATTAAGAGCTAACGATGCTCTATCATTCTCGTTGAATAATATAAACTGGTCTTTCTTGTTTTTCCATTTTTCTGCTTTAGAGGGTAAAAAAAGTAAGATATAGTAACTGCGAGTTTCCCCTATAATTATACGCTTGCATGGTAGTTCTTGAGAATGATATGATGGTCAAATGCTTTTGTTTGCATTATGAGACTTGAATCATCACTGTGGTGGTGAGTATGGAGTATTGATGAACTAGTGGCTTTTAAGTTTCTTTCTCCTCTTGGTTTCTGGTTCTTCTTGATTAGTGGTGTGGTCCTTACTCTCATAATGACTTATTTTACGATAATTTTGAAGTTGGCTACCTTCCCCTCTACCTGTTTCGCATTCCCTTTTCATTTCGAGTACTTTTTCTTTATTAGAGGTGGCTACATTACAAAGGCATCTACCATAGATGCACACGCTTTTGCTTTTTCTTTTTCTTTTTTAAATTATCGAATCTAGCCAGCCAGCTCTTGTATTGTCTTTGACTAATATTCAGCTGCTTTTATTTAATATTCGTACACCCAAAAGTGCCTTCCCGCACGTATATATATGAACTCGAGGGAAACTTGAACAAATTTTCAATTCCAGTATTTAGATTAAATTGACTTTGTATAGTTTATTTTGGTGAATTATGAATTACTACTTTATAGGGAAAAGGAAACATCCTTTAAAGTTTAAACAGGAGAGAAAGTGATCGAGAAGGTTCCAAACTTTGTCAATTTGGTTGTAATTGGTCAGATTTAACATAAGGGAATGAATTAAACTACAAGTTAAATTATCCAAAAGAAATGAATTAACAAATTATAAGCATAAAGCTGCACGAAACTTTCCCAAGGCTCAATGTGCATCTGGGAAAAACATATCCAAAACATATTGCGTACGTGACTTACAGATCAGATACAATTCATTCATTCCTAATTTAGTCTTTCTTTATTGGAAGTGTGATGGCAGAACGAATGCATGAAGCTATACTAGAACAGGCCCAAGAGCTGGTCCAGCTCCATCAATTTTGGGCCCAAATTCGTGGTCGTGTAAAAGTCGGGCCCAAAACTGAGTGAAGCGAAAAATGATTGACATCAGAGTCAGCCTGAAAACAAGATAAGGATCCAGATTTTAATTTATCACGGCCATCCCAATGAGATTTGAACTTTGAAGAGATTAAATAATTTGAATAAACTAATACTTTCTACGGTTCTTCTGTTTTTGTTTTTTTTTTTTTTTTATAAAAAAAATGAATGAATGAAATAAATGCACACACATGACACTCACAAGAAAGAGCAGCTAGACTTTTTTTTTTGCCCGCAAAGATAATTTCATTACTAAAAAACCATAACAACATCAGTCTTGAAACAAACACTCCTGAAAATAGAACAAAGCCAACCTAACAGCTAGAAAACTAAACACCAAAAACACAATTAACCATGATCATCTGCTCTACTGTAACAGAAGCATCACTATCCAAAAGTCAAGTGTACGTAAACTAGAAGGAGGTCCCCACATCTAATTTACATGGCACGGTCTCTTCAATGAAGCTTTAGTAACCTAATCTTTAACTAAATTTGTTTTCCTAAAAATCCAAATAATAGAGTGGTTTCGAATAAGATTCCTTTTACAAAGGATATTGTATGTCAATGATGATATCACACCTCCAATCATGAGACGTGGGAAGCTTGTTAATACAATTAACTAGAGAGAGGTTATTGGACTGAAAACAACATCCTCAAGTTGATTCTCTATGGCATAGTCAAAAGCATCACTCAGAGCCATACATTCTGCGATAAACGGACTTTACTTGTACCATCCATAACTAAAGTCGGAAGAATGGGTCGAGTCTGTCGGAACAGTCCCTCTAGGCCCTACCCTAAATTTGTAAGGGCATGATTTAAGATTTTTACCTCAAAAATGAAAACGGGCCTTAAAGGGTAAGCCATGTAGGGCTGAAGACTGGCCCTTTTAGGCCGTACCTTCTTTAAAAAAAAAAATCAATATGATAACTGTTCTGATATAGAACACAGATGTCCAGAGGCTGGTAGGTTGATCTTGGATGAATAGGCTGGCCTGGATATCTAGGGAGGAGATAACCGGGAGAGAGCTAGGATCACCGTACACGACAAAGGGGTGGTGTGTGTGCACGGTGAGGCTGTATGTAAATAGTCTAGGTTAGAGTGTGTGCACCTTGTTACTTGCCTTCATATTTATAGAGGTGTCTCGGTGCGATATTCGGGGCACGTCATTAATGGTGGGCCATTAATGGGCGGATATTAGATGATACCCCATTAATGGGACGTGTCATTAATGGGGCGGATATCCGGATGTGCCATTAATGGGACGGATATCCGGGATGTGCCATTAATGGGACGTGTCATTAATGGGGCGTGTATCTCGCGGTAGATATGATAGGGGTGGATTTTGCCTAGCGGGATTTCGGATCTCCCGCTATGATTAGTGGATTACGACTCCCGGCTCGCTTGGGCCATGCTATGGACTTGGGGGCTTTTGGGCCGGTCCGTAATGATTGCCCCCACTCGGCATTGTCGAGGCTTACGGGCGGCCGAGGTGTATGATTCTCCTGTCCGGTTTGTGGCCGGGGCTCGTGCTTCCGACCAACCCGGCTTCTTGTGTCGCGACTTATCCTTATGATGATGTTACGTGTGGTGCCCCCGGGTCATGCCTCGACCGGGCGTCTTGGCGGCCCTCGGATTTGCGTGGTTAGTCCCCTGCTCGTAGGTAAGTCGTTTGGTCTTCTTTCCGTAGGCGCCATCATTGCAGCTTTATACCTGGCATGTCCTGATTGGAAAGGGTCTGCAGTCGTCGCGCCCCTCCGAGTGCCGATTTGCGTGCACATTTAATGCTCTTACGTCATTCTATGCATTTCCCATCGTGTCCGTGTTCAAAGACCGAACTGCCCCCGGCGTTCCCTCTCCTTTTTCTTATATGAAGTATTTGCTTCGTGTTTGCGTTTTTCATTATTTCCCGCCTACCATTTTGTTGTGAACTTGCTCCGAGTTTCTTTCGTAAAAACTCCATTGTTCTACATTTCGTTTGTTCAAGTCACCTTCTTCGTACTCACGCAGGTATTTTCCGTCCTTTTCTTTACTCTTTTACGGCATATTTCGTACCGTTTAGATATCCTCTGGTCTCTTATCTACTTTTCCCATTCTTCTGGTTTTCTGAGTATCCCTTTAAGATCAGTTTCTGGGTTTTGTTGCCTTTGCTTCTTTCTTTTGACGTAAAGCCTATAGGTCTTTGGTTCTAGTTCCTTTTCTGATGGATAGAAATAGGCATTTCCTTAGACCCAGATCAACGCTCACCCCTGAGGAAGAGGAGTTTCTTCGTACTCGTTACCCGAGAGCTTCTTATTGGGTTCTTGGGCCGAGCTTCCTAAGCGAAAGGTTAGCGCCTTTACTTCGGGGTGGGAATGGTTCTTCCGACGAATCGGGCCTCAACCCATACCCGCTAGAGTTACTCGCCTTCCTCGGTCCGAGTTCCGCATACAACGTTCCTTCCTTATCACCTTTTCGGGCCGGGGTTGGCTCTTTTGCCGGCTCTCGGTCTCCTGCCTTGTTGGCCCAACCGCTCAACTTTTGTGAGGGTCCACCCTCTGCGAGCTTGGACCCTTATCCTGATGATTATCTCGGCCCCTGCTGGGACTGCTTGGCCGAGGGTTCATTCCACATTGCACGCGGCGAAGACTCCAGAGCTTCCTCGGTTCTTGGTTCTTGCCGGCATCGGCGTCCTTCGGGCCCCTCTTCTGGCGTGCCCTTTCGTCTAAGTCCGCCATCTGTTTTGCCTTCTAACATTGTTTTACCAGGTATTTCCAACTCTACTAATTTCATTTTATGTTGCATATAGGTTAATGGCTCCGAAATCTCTGCCTTCAAAGAAAAAGGCCGAGGCTGAGGCATCGGACTCTCCTAGTCCACCCGAGGCCCCGTGTCGTAGGTATCCCCTCGGGTGTCCCACGAGGTCTTGAAGACCCGGTCCATTATGTCGGATACGGACATTTCCCGGTTGGATCTACCCGCCATGGAGGGTGCGTCTACGCCGCCGAGGCCGACGAGCCCGTTTTGTCTTTGAACGGGAAGTAGGCGGTCCCAATTTCTTTCATTTTTACCGGGATTATCTTACTCGGGTTGGTGTACGCTTCCCTTTCACCCATTTCCAAATGCTTTCCCCGATGCACCGAGACTCGCCCGTCTCAACTTCATCCGAACGGGTGGGCTTATCTTGTAGCATTCGAACAACCGTGTCGCTCCCTACCCGGTTCCAATTCCCTGCTCGACCAATCTTTTCTTCTACTACTTCGGCCCCTTTACCCCTGGCTCTCCTAAGGAAGGTGACAAGTTAAAAGGGCTGGTGTCTCTCCACGTTAATCCCGACCGGAAGCTCATGAAGCCCTTCTCCGATTCATTTAAGCGGTTTAAGAACGCGTTTTTCAAGGTTGTCGCCGTGCCTGGTAAGCCGACTTGGTTTTTAAAGGGGGTCGAGGCTGACGACGTAGTGTGGCGTTTCCCTTTATATTGGATGGAGAGTCACCACAAAGCCACCCCCTCATCCTTCTAGATCTCGCAAGATGATCTCCTACCTGAGATGGCCCCTCACGTCCCAAGGTTGGACGCCTACGTGGAGAAGTATGGTATCCAGAGTGCAGCCTTTTTCATAACCGGGGAGGGATCTAGGCCAATCCCCTCTACTTGTAGGAGTCCCTTATTTGCCATGTTCCTTATTCTTTTGGTCATGTTTTGTATATTGTTGGCATACTTTGTGTTTATTCCTGATTTCCCTTTACCTGTCTTTTTCAGCTCAAGACATGAGGGCCCTTCCTGGTTACTTGAAGAAAGTAAATCCGGCCGTGGCATCTCCGAGTGGTCGGTCTCAGAAACGAGCCGTTCCTGTTAAGACTGTTGTGCCCGAGCTCATGCCTTTGTTATGACGAAGAAGGCTAAGGTTTCAGACGCTGACAAATCGGTTCCATCCGTTCCCTCCGGATCACCCCAGGCAGTCATTTCTGATACCTCTAAAGGGAAATAGGTTGCTGTCTCGGCCGGTGAAACTGTATCTGTGGAGGTCGGGCCGCTCCTTCGGCGTCGGTTCTGCCGGTTCCTTTGCCAACTTCACCTCCTCCTCCTCCTTCAACTGGGCCCTTACGTCCTTCTTCCTTGCTTCCTCGCAGTTTCGTATGGGACAAGGGGGTGACCGATGAGCTGGACGTCGCATTCCTCCCCCCCGGGAATTTATGGAGAGCCGGGCCTTGTCCCCGCCTAGCGCTGAGGAGGTGCTTGCAGCGGAATGGTACCTGTGTAAATCTATTGGTTTGCTGCAAGCCTACGTGATTGTGAGGGATATGTACGCCCTGGCAGATGCAGAGAATAGACGACTGAAAGCGTCTCGGGGAGAGGTTGAGGCCCAGCAAAAGGCTCTGGAGGAGGCGGCGTCCACAAAAAAGGCTTTGGCCGATACGGAGGCCAAGCTGCACCTTATGGAGGAGGAGCGGGATGCCGCCCGGCTTGAACGGGATGCTTCCAAGGCCGCCTTTGTGAAGATGGAACAAGATCTGCAACAGGCGCAAGAAGGGGCGGAGAAGTCAGCCGCTGAGTGTGTTCGGGCCCAGAAGGCGTTGGGCGAGAGCATGGAAGCGGTGAGAACCCTTCAAAAGCAGCGTGACATGTTGTTTGCTAAGGTTAAAGCTGCCAAGGAGGCCCTTGTCGTATCGCGGCGGCGCGCTTGAGTCCGACGAGCTTTTAAAGCAGACTGCCGCTGATTGCTTTGAGAACGCCCTTGAGCAGATCCAGCTTTTGAATCCGAAGACGGAGCTCAACTTGGAAGGCTACGACTTTCGCGCCTTTATTGAAGACGGAGTGTTAGTTCCGTATCAATCCCCTTCCGCCAATGCATCCCGATCGGGAGGAGGAGAGTCGGATGCGGAGAGTGAGGCGACCAAGGATTCTCGTGAGGCCGGTCCATCTAGTTAGGTTTCGGTCTTTAGTGGGCGTCTGTGCCCCTTTCTTTTGAAAGTTTCCGGCATCTCTGCCGTTATGTAACTATCTGCGAATATTTTTTATGACTTATGGATGAATTATTGCTTCACCCTTCTACCATTTTATAAATTCCATAGTTGAAATTTATTGACTGTATTAGATACGAGTCGTTTCCTCGACCAACACTGCGGTGTGGGAGTGTGGGACAGGGTTGTACGTCTTAACCTCTGGGGGTGTTAACTTAACCGCACTGCCTCATTCCAGCTTGACTAGCCGGAAACGGTGATAGGAACCGAATTAAGGGCGAGGCCGTCACATGTCGACCGAGGTGTCTATTACCTCAAATCTGACATTTTGACTTGATCAAGGTCAGAATGACAGCCTGCTTTCTTAAATCGGGCGAGCGTTGACGCGTCAATTTCGTGAAGGCCACGTATGGCATTTTCGCCGAGCTCTTACCAATGCACATCGGAGTACAACGGCCGGTGTCATACATCTAGATGTTTTTATGTTTTTGACCGGGTATAAGTACCTCGAGTCGGGTTTTTGCCGGGCTTAGTGGCCTCGGCTTCATGCTTAAGCAAATAATTGTGCACATTGACTCCTTTCCTCGAGGGATTCCTTCATTAAATAAAGCAGCTCTAAAGAGCGTACAAATGGTCATAACTTATTCAAATGCAAAGCAAAGAACAGTTGGAAAGCAATTGGAAAAAACATAAGAGAAAGTAAGAAATGACTGAGCAGTAGCCTTGGTATCTGCGGGGCCGAGCCTTGACCTAGCTGTAATAGATCTTTAGCTTATCGCCATTCCATGTCCTTCTAACCGGCTTCCTTGCCAAGGTTTCGAGAACATATGCCCCAGCATCGAGCTTTTCTTTAACACGATATGGTCCTTCCCAATTTGCCGCCGGTTTTCCGTCTTGGGAGTTCTTGTTACCTATGTCGACCAGCCGAAGTACCAAGTTACCCCGGTTGAAGGATCGTGGTCGAACCTTACGATTATATTTTGCCGCGAGTAACTGCTTGGCGGCAAGCTCCCGGCAATGAGCTGTGACTCTGATCTCATCTATTAGGTCCAGGTCTGTCTTTAAGGCATCGTCATTTGACGCCGATCCTTCCTGTCGGGTTCTGATCTTTCTCCATGATGGCTGCCCGATTTCCACCGGGATCATTGCTTCATATCCATATGTCAACCGGAATGGGGTTTCCTGGGTCAAAGACTGCACACTTGTCCTGTAGCCCCATATAACACTGTGGAGTTTTTCGGTCCAGCTAGAGTCGGCCTTTAACATGCGTTTCTTCAACCCATCAAGAATGATCTTATTGGGCGACTCGGCACGGCCATTAGACTAACGGATGTTCGACGGAGGAGAAGTCTTTGTTGGATGTCCAAGTTGGACATTAAGGTCTGGAATCTATGGTCCGTGAACTGGGTTCCATTGTCAGTGACGACTTCAGCAGGTATCCCGAATCGAGCAAAGATATTATGACGAACGAATCTCATAATCCTGGACGACGTGATCGTAGTTAATGCCTCCGCTTCAATCCATTTGGTGAAGTAGTCTACGGTGACAATGAGCCATTTGAGCTGTCCAGGTGCCGGTTTGAATGGTCCAAGAATATTTATTCCCCATTTATAGAAGGGCCGGGGGCGGCATCCCTTTTAACTCCGTAGGCGGCGGCCATAAGATCCGGCGTGTTTCTGGCAACTGTCACACCGCTTGGCGGCATCCATGGCGTCATGCTTCATGGTGGGCCAATAATAGCCGGCGCGTAATGCCTTCCTTGCTAGAGCCTTGCCGCCCATGTGTTGGTCGTTGCATCCCTCATGTATTTCGGTCAGTACATACCTTGCTTTGGACTAACCGAGGCATCGCATCATCGGGCGTGTACTCCTTTCTGTACGGTGATCATCGACCATAGTGTAGATGGCGGCTTTTCTCATCAGCTTCTTTGCTTGCGTGGAATCTGTTGGGATGATCCCCCTTTCCAGGTAATCTTCAATTGGTTTTCTCCAGTCCGAGGCGGACGAGATAGTCATGATGCATGTGGGCTTGGCTAGATTCTGTTGGATGACCGTTCTATGACTCCCCGGACCTTTGGTACTTGCGAGTTTGGAGAGAATGTCGGCCCGGCATTCTCTTCTCTCGGGATATGAGAGACAATTACCTCTTCGAATTCCGTCATTACCTCTTTTGCTCTGTTTAAGTACTTGGCCAACAAGGGGCCTTTTGCTTGATAGCTGCCATCGATCTGTGCGGCCACAAGTTGTGAGTCGGTAAACACCTTAACCCGCCTTGCTGCGCTTTCTTTAGCTTGAGACAATCCGGCCAAGAGGGCCTCGTAATCGGCTTGATTGTTGGAGGTCGGGAACTCCAACTGGAGGGAATGCTCGAGTGACTCCTCGGGGCTTTCAACAATGATCTCCCGCTCCACCTTTTGGATTGGAAGATCCGTCAACAAATACCTTCCAACATTCTTCGTTACTCATAACCGGAGTCAATTCTCTGATGAAGTCGGCCAATGCCTGTGATTTGATCGCCTGCCAGGCCTCGAAAGTGATGTCGAATTCGGACAGTTCAATCGCCCAGCTTGTCATTCGCCCTGCCAAATCTGGTTTGTGCAAAATCTGCCGGATTGGCTGACTGGTCCGGACTACAATCCGATGTCCCTGGAAGTATGGGCGAAGCCGCCTTGCCGTTGTTAGTAATGCGAACGCCATTTTTTCCAGCTTTTCGATATCGAGCTCGGCGTTTTGTAACGCCTTGCTCACAAAGTAGATGAGTGTCGTCCGGCCTCGGTTTCTCTTACCAAGGCGGCGCTTACCGCTTCATCTCCCACCGAGAGGTACAAGAACAAGGTCTCCCCTTGCTCCGGCTTTGTTAGTACCGGAGGGGTTGCCAAACACCTCTTAATTTCTTCGAAGGCCGTCTCACAATCCATATTCCATCCTCCCTGGGTTTCTTTCTTCAATAATTTAAAGAAAGGTAAAGCCTTCTCGGCGGATCTCGGTAGGAATCTTGTCAGGGCTGCCAAGCGACCTGTTAATTGCTGAACTTCCTTCTTGGAGTTGGGGACTTGCATGTCTAACACGGCTTTGTATTTGTCCAGGTTGGCCTCAATCCCTCGGTTGGTCAGCATAAAACCCAGGAATTTCCCGGCAGGCAGTCCAAATGCACATTTGGCCGGGTTCAACCTAATTGGTATCGTCTTAATTTGTCAAACGTCTGCTCTAGGTCCCGGATATGCTCCTCTGATTGTTTTGACTTCACGATCATGTCGTCTATATAGACCTCCACATTACGTCTGATTTGATCCTCAAAGACACGATTCATCATTCTTTGGTATGTAGCTCCGACATTCTTCAATCCGAATGGCATGACGTTGTAGCAATAGTTTGCCTTGTCCGTCATGAAGGCGGTTTTTTCTTGATCCTCGGGGTGCATGGAAATCTGATTGTAGCCTTTGAGTAGGCATCCATAAAGGAAAGCAACCGGTACCGGCCGAGTTATCCACTAGGCGGTCAATCTTGGGCATAGGATAGGAGTCTTTAGGACATGCTTTATTCAGATTGGTGTAGTCCGTGCGAGACCCTCCATTTACTCGGTTGGTTTTAAGACCATGACCACGTTCGAGAGCCAAGTCGTGTATTGTACTTCTCGATGAATCCGGCAGCAGGGAGCTCTTCAATGTGACTCTCAAGGGCTTTCTGCCTGTCGTCTGAGATATTCCTCCTCTTCTGGGCCACTAGTTTTGACCCCGGCCATATGGCTAGCTTGTGACAACAGAAGTGTGGGTCGATCCCTGGTATTTCAGCCGATGTCCAGGCGAAGACGTCCTGGTTTTGTCTTAAGAATTTGGTCAGTCTTGCTTTTATATCCGCGTCCATGTCCCTGCCGATTTTAGTCGTCTTGGAGGGATCCATCCCGAGGATTAATTCCTCCAACTCCCCTTCCGGCTCGGGCGTTGGTTTTCGGTTCACGGAGGTCCAGCTCTACCATGTTAACCGATTGCGGGCCGCCCCTCATTTCGACATCGGTCATCACCTCGTTGGTTTGGAGTCGTGGCGGGGACGACGGTCCTTCTTCCTCAACACGGAGAGTCTCGAAGTAACGTTGCCGTGACGCTTTCTGGTCTCCTGGACACTTCAACCACCTGATTCTCATCATTGATCATTTTCAATTTACGGTGCTTAGTGGACGCCATGTCCCAATTGTGTATAGTGGGTCGGCCCGGTATAATGTTGTAAGGAGAGCGGAAGTCGGCCACTACGAACCTTACCCGTTCGACTTGAAGTCTTCCTTGGTTCCCAAGGTTAATCTGAGGTCGATATATCCTTTTGGGAAGGAACGCTCTCCATTAAACCCGATTAGGGTAGATTTGCATGGCTTTAGGTCTTCAACATCGAGGTGCATCCTCTGGTATGCATCCCAGCTTATGATGTCGGCCGAACTTCCCGCGTCGACGAATATCCGTTTGACACGGCGGTTCACGACGATCCGGTGACAATCCGTCCCGGTGGCCGGGAATAACCTCCTTGAGCTCCTCGTCCGTGAAGACCAATGGGGGTGGTTTCGGTTTCGATGACGTGCCCTTAAACTTCGGTACTTCTTTTACCGTCAACACCTCCCGCAGGTACTTCTTGCGCCGACTTATAGTATCTCCACTCCTCCGAAACCGCCACTCGATCCCATTGCATTGGAGATCAGCATCCGGTAACCCTCGGGAGGGCGGTTCTCCGTTTCTTCTCGGGTTCGGAGCGTTCGTGGCGGACTCCTGTTTCGGCGGCTACTATTTCGCCTTGCTAGTTTTCCCTTGAGTTTTAATGACGTATTGGCGCAGTTTCCTTCTCTTACAAACTTTTCAATAGCATCTCGAGTTCATAACATTCGTCGGTGGTATGGCCGGAGCGGTCTTGGAAAGTGCAAAACTTTCCCCGGTCTGTATTGGACCGGTTTCTGAGAGGCCTCGGCTTGGTCACCCTCTTCATCTCGGTCTGGGCCACCTCCTTCCACAGCTGTGAACGCGGGACATTCAAGGGGGTGTAGTTGCCGTACCTCCCCTTATTGTCCGTTCTCTCTGGTCGGGGTCGGCTCTCTCTGCCGCGTCTGCGGGGTTCCGCCTTGTGCTTGTCCGCCAGATCCCTTCTTTCAGGCGATGAATTCCTCGCCTTCTCAGGCTCATCTGCATTGGCAATTTCCATTTGTTCGACGTCTAGGTACTTCTTTGCTTCGGTATAGAATTCCGTCAATGAATATACTCAATTCTTACACAGATGTCTGGCCAGGCGTGTCGTTGGGTCCAGTCCGTTGACGAGGCAATGTACATGGACCTCTTCGGATAATGATCGTACCTGTATTGCCATATCTCTGAACCGATCCAGATATTTCTGCAACGTTTCGCCCTTCTTTTGTTTTACTTTACTCATCGTGAATTGAGATTTTGGTTGTTTCTTCTTTGGTGGCAAAGTGCAATTCAAACTTACGACCGAGGTCTTCAAAGTTACGAATGGAATTGTTGGGTAATGAACTCAACCATTTGTGGGCCGGCCCAGTTAACGTGGCCGAGAAGAGTCTTAAGATGACCAAACCCTCTATTGATCTTACCCACATCAACTTTTCAAATATCTCTAGGTGATGACGTGGATCCTGGGTCCCATCATACTTGGGGAGATCGGCTAGGTCGAAATTCTTCGGGTAGGGGGCCGTGGCTGTTGCTCGAGAGAATGGGGTCCCACCTACTCTGGCCAAGTATTTCATCCTATACTTGCCGAGGGATCCTCATGTCCGGGCGTTGTGATCGCCTCGCGTGGCTCGTCTGAGTCCTGATCACGGTCTCGGTTTTCCTGGTCCTTATTGCCATCATGGCAGTCTGCTCGGTCTCGGTCTTCCCCATCCCGAATCCGCAAAGGTCCCTCCTTGTTCTTCCTGGGGGTCGGTTGGCGTTCTCGCTCCTTTCTGGCGTCCCCCTCATTCCTGTCATGGGGGCGTCGATTCGATTCCGGGCTGCTATCCAGGCGTACAACCTCCTTCCCCTTACGTGGGTTTCTCTGGGTTCCGCGTTGAAAGAGGTTTTCAAGTTTTTCCTCTATCATCAATTCCAGAGCATGAAAATCCTCTTGCCTTTGGAGGTGGTCTAGCTTTTCCTTGTTTTCGAACCTCTGAATTATCGACTCTTGGGTTCTCTTTAGGATGCGGACGTCGATGTCTAGTACCTAAGCGTCCGGAGCCGGGACCGTCTGGGCCTGGACTCTTGGCGGCCCCTCATGCAAAGACTCGTCGAGGGAAGGAGAGGTGCTCTCCGTGTCGTGCGTGTCCTCCGGAGTCTTTCCTCGGGGGTTGATCGTGAGCTGCGGTCGACTCGGTCCGGCTGAGGTTGATTTGGAGGTACAATACTTTCCTCGTTCGGCCGGTCCGATCGCGGCTTTGCTGTGGCTTCGGTGTTAGCCATTAATGGTCACGGGGATAGAAATTTAAGGTTCCCCACGGACGGCGCCAATGTTCTGATATAGAACACAGATGTCCAGCCGAGGGCTGGTAGGTTGATCTTGGATGAATAGGCTGGCCTGGATATCTAGGGAGGAGATAACCAGGAGAGCCTAGGATCACCGTACACGACAAAGGGGTGGTGTGTGTGCACAGTGAGACTGTATGTAAATAGTCTAGGTTAGAGTGTGTGCACCTTGTTACCTGCCTTCTGTATTTATAGAGGTGTCTGGTGTGATATCCGGGGCACGTCATTAATGGTGGGCCATTAATGGGACGTGTCATTAATGGGGTGGATATCCGGGATGTGCCATTAATGGGACGGATATCCGGGATGTGCCATTAATGGGACGTGTCATTAATGGGGCGTGTATCTCGGCAAGCCGATATGATAGGGGTGGATTCTGCCTAGCCGGGATTTCCGGATCTCCTGCTATGATTAGCGGATTACGACTCCTGGCTCTGCTTGGGCCATGCTATGGACTTGGGGGCTTTTGGGCCGGTCCGTAACAATAACAATATTATTGATTTTTCATACTTTTTTTAATAACGTTGCAAATATTTAGTTATTATTATCTTTTTTTTTAATTAAGTTTCATATAAACATCTTGTATCAAGAATCTTTAAAATTTAAAACTTATAAAATATATTTTTTATTTCATAAGTATTCTTACTAATTTTGTATTTTCTGACTTATTTTCTAGTGATTGTTCTGTTCATATATTGTGTTGTTTATTTTGTTTACTACTTAGACTTTTTTAAGATATATTTACTTTTGTTAAGTGTTCTTATTAACTATTTGTTATTTTGGTATGTGTACAATAATTTACATTTAATTATGACTTAGTAATTGTGTTTATTTGTTGTATGATGTTTATCATTTACATTTTAATTTTGACAACATTTATAAGTTAAATTAGCACTTTCATTCTTCCAATTTTATTTCTTTCAAAAATGCTGAAAAAATAGTAAAAGATTGTTAAAATAGCTTTAGTTTTGTGGGCCAGTTTTAACCCTGATGTTCAAAGGCTAGGTATTGAAAAATGACTGTTTTTCTTTTGTCCGCCCTTTTAGACATTGACTTGTGAAATGATTATCATATGTGTTACGGACCTACACTAGGCCTAACACCTGGATGGCCCAGCAAGGAATATAATGCGTATCAGGATCTGCTATAATACAGGGGGATCCTATCTTATCTATAATCTAGGAGGATCTAAATCTAGATCTGGTAGTTATGATGCTAGGACCTCGAACCACAGGGCTCACGAGACTCAACCTAAGGTACACTTTATAAATACAGAGGTCAAGCCTTAAGGTACACACGTTCTAACTTTAGACTATTTATATACGGTCATCATTGTGCACACACCCCACCTCTTTGGGGCAAGCCACGTCTGTGTGCAGTGATTCCTCGTTCGTCTAGCTATCTACCCCATAGATACCCAGATTGAACAATCTGATCTCATATCAATCTATTAGCCCATCGGGCTAGACACCTGTGTTCAACACTAAAATAATATACCTTATTCATAATAAGTTTATGCGCAAACAAACTCATCAGGGACATTGTTCTTAACCTTTAAATGATGGAAACATTCATGCATTATCCTGAATCAACAAATGCTCTCTGATTTTCTGATATAGTATGTCCCAGCAAAGGCTTGAGTCTACTGGCTATCGTTTTGTGGTTTTTGGGGGGGGGGGGGGGGGGGGGGGGATCTCATAAACAAAATTGTATAAACTGATAGGTCTATAATCACTAACAGTTTCAGGGCTATTTACTTTTGGAATCAGAACCAAATCAGTATTATTTATATCATTTAATTCAAATCCAACGTAAAAGAATTTGCGAATTAAAGCACGCACCTGTTTGCCGATAACAGCTAGATGATGGCGCGCTCGATAACCCTTATGCTGAGAAACTTATAATTTCGAGAAGATAAGGATGTTACTTTAAAAAAATGATAATGATAAAGCTGTTCAATATAACTTTTACAAGGATTAATACACTTATGGTACCTTAAATTTGTCCTTATTTTGATTTTGGTTCTTTAAATTTTATTCTCTTTAAAACATTGGTCTCTATTATTAAATAAAAATATGGACAATTTTGGCCATTGAGAACCAAAACCTCTTATTTAAAACTTTAGAGACCAAATCAAAATGAAGGCAAATATAAAGACTCAAATATTATATTAACCCATTTTACAAACTATGTCTTTAATTTTAGGGGTTCGGTTTCTTTTATTGTCCCATTCCTCATTTTCTTTTTATAATCTTATATCTACCGTTAGATTAAAATAATATAGGGTTCATATTCAACATTTTACAAAATTATTTCTATAAACATAAATAAGTAAATCTAAACTCTTAAAGTCTAATCTATACTATTCATAATTGTAATCTATAAATAAATTTAATTTATAAAATATAATAATAATAATTTTATAAAATATTAAATCTAAACCATTCATTTTATGATCCAAGGTTAGAAATAAAAGACGACAAGAAAGTATCCTCTTACTAATTGTAGTTTTTCTGATGGATCGTGTATATATTTTGTCCTTCCCTCTCTGTGTTTGAGGAATTTTAGTCTTATTATCGGGCAGGCCAACTTTAATTGCTTAATAATTCAACTTGCAGTTTTTTTTTATATATATAATATATAAAGAATTAATTAGTTATAAGAGTGGGTATAAGGGGACCAAAGTCCTCAATTAGTGACTCAGTCTAACACGTTTGACTCATTCAAGATTCACCTGATCCAAATATAAATCACCCAAGTTGCAACCCTAAAGAAACCTGAAGTGGATTCTCTCAATAAATTGTAGTCTTTGTGGCTATTAATTCAAAAATCAAATATTAATGAAAAAGACATAAATTAATTATTAATTATATAATATATTGACCGATGTCCCTTGCCAATAAGAGGGGATTGGTTGATAATATTTTCAGATTATATTTTTCATTTCTTTAAAATAAAGCAATAGATCGATAACTACTCCAAAACCTAGCTAGGCCTATGCATATGCTTCTCCTAAAACTGCAGCTGATGAAATATTGAATTTAATAACCGTCCTGTCATATAATATACTTCAAGTTAAGTGTTAAATACAAGTTTTTTTTCCTTCTACGCATAGGTATCATCCAATTTGAAGCAATCATATTTGAGATACCGTCAAACATTAAATGTAGACACCTATCCTATACAACTTGTTTGCGTGCGTGTGTATACTACTCTGATCTTATTTATAAGTCCATTTTAACAAAATCTCACATATCAAGGAGATGTAGTTAACTCAATGATTATGGTATAAATTTTCAACTTTACCCTCATTTATGATTGAGTATTTTTAATCTGTTTCTTCTCTCTCTATTTTTATGGGTACAATTAATATGAGTAAAATTCTCACAATCTCATTTATTACATGAAAGTGAACTTATAAATAGAATCAAATTTTTTAATTAAAATAAACTTATAAATAAAACCAAAATGGTATGTTCTAATCCGACTTAGTGAATGAAAATAACCACGGTCCAATTACTATAAGCTTAGGCCCAAGATCATGTGCCTAGGCCCATCATATTTTTATTATTTTTACCAACATAATATTATCATCATTATACCCCTCGTCCTTGGGTTCAACTAGTGTGAGGGTCGGTCTTCCTCATCTTAAGGGAGAGCGTTCGATCCTTGCGTTGGTCAAGGCGCTGGGGGAGGCATCCTAGGGGTCTATGAAGTAGTGGTAACGCTAGTAGAGGTGGAGGCATGTGTACTCTCTGGCCAGTATCCCCTGCGGACTGGGCTCCAAGCGCCCTGCCCTTGGACTGTGGGTGAGCTCAACCCTTTTCCTAAAATTTTTATATCAATATATATATATATATTATCATCATTATTATTCCATTTATTCATTTTTTTTATTTTTTTTTTTTTTTTTAATAGCTTTAGCACAGCTCTTCTCATGCATCTACTTATTTAAAGAAACTAAATAAGTTATTTAATTATATCATATACCACTCTGGTCCTATCTATAAGTCTCATTTTGACCAAATCACACATACCAAGGAGAGGTAGGTAGCTCAATGATTATAGGATAAAATTTCAAATTTACCCTCATTTATGATCGGGTACATTTTAACTTTTTCTTCTTTCTCTATTTTCATTGGTACAATAATATGGGCAAAATTGTCACAATCTCATTTATTTGGTCAAAAGGGACTTATAAATAGGACCAAATTTTTTTGATCAAAAGGAACTCATAAATAGGACCAGAGTGATATTATATATTAGTTTATTAGTCAAATTAATTGTTTGAAAAAATTAAAAATATATATATTCTGAAGTAATGTAACTAATTTTCTTAATCTCTCTGAAAAAATCAACTTTATTTTTATTTTATATTTAGTACGGTAATATAACTAAGTAAGAGACCACATTTGTGCAATTTTTTGACCTCTTTTTAATGAGGTACCTAGCAACCCAATAATGAAGAAAAGACCAATACAATTACTTCGCTTTAACTTCACTGTTCAATGTATATATTGGTTCCTTTCCACTTTTCTAGGGCAGCTTTATTTGATTATCTCGCTGTCACGTTCAGCTAATCATCACTATCTCCCAATTAAATTAGTGGGAATAATAAACACTTTTCCAGATACAAGCTAATGCATTCGAATTATACACGTAATTAATTTATATGTAATTAATTAATAGATTCACCGATTGGAGTCCAGATCTTAAAGCCTGCATTTATTTTCTATTCTTCCCTTTTCCCTACTTTACCAATCCTTTAAAGCTTCTGGTCATCTGGTTTGGATCTCACTCACTTGCCTCTTGACTCTGGCTTTGTTTATATATATATACATGTGCTAGATACATGATGGTCATTTATATTAACTAATGGGCATTTGTATTTTATTAATTGATCAGATATGTTGCTTCATCACTTAATTTATTGTCCACAAATCATTTTTCTGTTTCACCTGCAAGATTTTAAGGGCCTAGCTGTGTTCATTCTTTATTTTACTACTTAAATAACAACCATTAGTGGCCTGGGCGAGCTTGATATATATATATATATATATAAATATAAAGATCGCGCATCTGGAACATATGACTCTCTGAATGTTCCATAAGTCATATCTCTTAATTTGCACTATCACCTGACAAATCAGCTTCAAGAAGCTCCTGATATGATAATTATCGTCCCTAATAGACCCTCCAATGGTCATTATATCTGTTAATTAATAACTTCAACTTAGGGAGGGCATAGGCTATATAAGAGTCTATATCTTTTTTATATGCATATGAAATAATCCATATTGTGGTCATCCGTACAAATAAATAATAGTGGAAATAAAAAGGTGGCATTTTCAGTCAGTATCTTTTGCTTCGTTCACTTGCAGATTTTCTTGGATCCTATGGTCTCCTAGCTATAACAGGTATTCCTCTTCGTCCTAAATATAAGATATTGTTATTTTTTTTTTAGAGAAATTAAAGAAACTAGTTAAATTACTTTAAAACATTTATATTTGTCATTTTTTCTACAAATTATCTTGTTTAACTTATAAACTGATATATAATCTAAAGATATACACTATATGATACAATTAAGTAATTTATTTAACTTTCTCAATCTTTAAAAAAAAAAAAAAAAGTTCAACTTTATCTTATCTTTAAGACGAACTGAAAGAGGACGGGAGTACCACATAATGAGACGTTGAACAATATCATATTGCCACAGCATGTTCATATTCATGCTCCTGTTGAATCACTTGTCTGAGTTGTCTCCTTCTCATCGAGAGCTTTCGTCTACTATTATTTTATTCATAATCCCTCGGACAAAATTATAGTTTCTTTCGTTTTTATCTTTTGAAGAACTTATAACTCTTGTACCCTGCATGCTTAGTTTTGTCCATCGAATTATTGTTTGTTTCACCAATAATATTTCAGTCGCATGGAAAAACAATGATCCTTGTCATTGACAATGAAACAGTGATATTTACTGCTTCCCATATAAAAAAAGTCAACTTTTAAAGTAATTCATAGATCTGTAGGTTAATTAATTATTATGATAACAAGAAGCATAGCACTCTAGGATATTCAAATTGGCCTCAGTTCTCTACGTGTCAATACCTCTCACTCAATTAGGTACGTGCTACAAATTAAAAGCTCATATGTTGGAAGTATTTATTCTACTCCCTCCTATATATCACCTCATATCTTAAATATAACATAAAATTTATAATATAATTTACATGCAAATTTTATCATATATTTATGACTAGATGAGTATCCAATGTAGGACTTAATTAAAGAATTGATTTTGGTTTTAAATATAAAATGTATTTGTTAGTTTTTTCTTAATTTATCATTTTTATTTGTGTTCACTCAACAATAATCAAATAAAAGAGAGATGAAGAGAATCAAAGAAGATGTTTATGGAGTTTAAAAAAAACATGTCATATTAACTAACTTAGCCAACTTTAAATTTGATAAATAAGTCTTATACTAAGATATCTTTACTCGTATGTAATAGCAATTGAAACTTTAAAAATTAGCTTTTCAATTGTAATCTACGGTATACAAGGTAAGTACGTAAGATGAGTCTCATCTCAATTTATTTGAATAAGCACTTTTGGGACCCCAAAAGTGATCCCAAACATGCATACATATTTAGATTAGTGATAAAATCTGTTTTTCTAACATAATTTGTGATATACAAACTAAGTTTATAAGAATGATTTTGTCTTTACTCATATAAACATATTTTTCTTAGAGCACAAACAGGGTTATGTTTCTTTGTAATACGAGAAATTTGAGAAACAAATCCAGTGAGGTAGCTAGGGTATGCTTACAATCGAGGGGACACTGTGTCTAGTCGTAGGAATACAACAAAGAGTGAAATAAGATAAAAATTAAACGATATATGATGAACAAATACTAAAGTTAGGTAAAGCTACCAGTTAAAATATAAAACCTAGGAGGCTAGGAGAGAAGTGGGGTCGGTTAGGTACTGATCCCTAGTTTGTGTTTGCTTTTAGCTCTATAATGATACCATCAAAGTCCTTTTCTTTGGACTGTGCAATAACAAAATCTTAAAAACGTTGTCTTATCAATGCGCTCAAAGCAGACATTGCATTTGGATCTGAACCCGTTGAGATCAATAGGGCAACTCGATTCACTTTTGACTTTGAGAGTTCCTTATTTCAAATCTTTTGCCATATAAAAAAGCAAAAAAGAGATAAAATTCCTAGCCAAGGTCTTAGAAGCCATGATTGTCGCTCATGCACGATCTCTTTTTGGTCCCCTCCAGGTTTCTTTTCGGGAAAAGAAAAACATATAATCAGGTTGTGGAAGAGATTAAGAGAACCTAGCTAGTTACTTGACTTTGTTAATTAATTAATAATGACTTTCTTCACATTTACTGATATGGGATAAGGACAGGTTACGTGTTTGTCTTTTAAGAATGCCATCATATTAAATAAACCGATCATCGGATGGGTAGCTCTCTCCCACTAGAAATTTACTTACTTTTTCTAAATGAAGTTATTAGATAGTTAAACGAAGGGAATAATTTAATTTTGAGACGAAGATCGATGCCACTTCCATATCTGTGTAAGAACTCAGGACACCTCATAATTCCAAGATATGTATCATTATTGAAGTTTGACAGGTAAAGAATGCATATATATATAATAATAATGCAAGACAAGCCCTACTGTTCTAGGCTTTTTTTAATTTATGGTCTGGGGCTGTCCCTATTATTGTAGTTCACAAAAGAACTGCTCTACATTATTTTCAACACTGATGGAAGCTAGTATTTTAGCAAACAAAGTGACTGAGATGACGATATATATATAGATAAAAAGATAGAGATCGACATATATAAAGAGTGCAAAATTTAATTAGTTTTGGATTGGAAGCCGCAGATAGAAAAAGGCTAAATATAATGTGCCTATCTTAGGCCTAACAGTTAAGGAAACTAATAATCTCAGTATATACATCAAGGGATGCCCTTGAAGAAAACGTTAACGTTACAAAGACAGATTGATAGAGAGATCATAGCTCAAAATTAATTGATAAGCATTGCCTAATTTCTCATCATTCTGAGAGCTAGCTCTTGAAGCTCGCTCAAGTCATTGCTATCATAAGATGGACTTTTCTTGGAGCGATGTTGCTGGTAGAAAGAGAAACCCTCCTGTTGCAAACTCGTGGAAGATGAGCCATCATGGATGGTAGAGTAATCCATAGAGTCAAGAGAACTCTGAGGAGAAATGGGGTTCATGTTGGTGTAATTATTAGTGCCGTAGATTGGATTCAATACTGTTTGCCCATAAGCATTATTAATATTCTCTATGCTCTTCTGAGCTAACTGTGCCTTGGCTTGCATCAACTGTGCTTGCAAGCATGCCACCTGCATTATTTCATCAATACGCAAATTTCTAAGTTTAGAACTAATTAAGATGGCATAAAACAACATTTCCCTAGCTCTATAGATAAGTGACTAATGTGTGTATTATATACATATATATGGCCTTATAGCTTACAATTAGTTGGTTTGGAGTTATATAGAAGCCAAACAAGTATATAAGAGATCAGGCAGAACGGAAGTATAGAATATAAATTAAATGGCCTCAACGATTCCAAATTTTCAGTGTCAACATAGACAGAAAAAGTTAAGGGGGGAATAAGAAAGAAGTAGATTTAATTCCGAGTTCTAAAGTAATAAAACTAGATAATAGTAATTAATACCCTTTTTCCTTCTTTCAAAGGAGTGGTTTAAGAAAAGTTAAAAAAAAATAAAACACACAGAACTTGTTCAGCTTTAATCAATGTAACTCTCGGGCAAGACTCAACTCAGAGAAGTAAACCGAAATACAAAGTTTAGAGAGCGAGCAAGTTAAAAGGGCGCGCGCACACACACACAAAACCTGTTGTTGTAAGGCAAAAATGTGGGAGACACAGCCATAAACAGGGTCTCTGATACGAGCCTGAGCTTCATAGGCAATAGTGAGGACAGCCTCACAACGATCATGAGGAGGCAAGTTCAAGAGCAGCTTAGAAACATTACTAGCTCCAAAAACCTTATGTATGGCAGCAAAACTAGACGGGCCTTGTTCAGAGCAGAAATAAGGAGCAAATATACAATCAGAAGCACACTTCCTTCTCAGGAACTTGCATGCCCCGCAAGGAGACCCGCCAGACGACCCTCCACTGGTATTACTTCCAGAACAAGCCATAAAGAAAAGAGAGAAGAATGAAATACTTGTAAAAGTTTAAGCGCACGGGCAAACTAGGAAATGGTGCGAGAAGATATCTGAGTCTGAGGGGTAAGGAAGGGGAATTAAATAAGGGACATAAAGAGAGGGAAATGTGAAAGGAAGACATTGGGGTGCTTTGGTGTAGGGTTCTAAGGAGACACTGAGTAATGGAGCATGAATTGTGGGGCTTGGTTTAGTGGGATGGGGTTTTCATTTTAATTACTTGTTCAAGCATATTAGAGTACATCATGTCATTTGGTTTGGTTTCGTTTATAATTTGCGCCGAACGCCGCACCTGTAAACTTCCTTCTCTTTTTGACGCTGACTCATTCTCACCGCCACATGTCCCCACCTTTCACCCACACCTTTCGGTTTTGTTCCCTCTTCCTTTTCTGCATCTCCTCATCCGTTTTAAATTAGGAAAAAATATGAGATCTCAATAAATAAAGATAACAAGTTTTTAATAACTAATAAGTAATACTACCTTATCTCCGATCTTAATTATAAAAATATTTTTGTAGTGTAATTTGCACTAAAAATATTTTCATATAATTAGAACTAGAGGGGGTACTTTATACTCCATTCCCATTCTTAATTATAAGGCGCAGTTAATTTTTTCAAAAGATGAAGGAAGAAAGCTTAAATTACTTTTATTTTTTTCTTCAAACTAATTAGTTTAACTAATAAACCAATATAGAATTTAAGGATATACTCCCTCCGGTCTTAATTATAAGACAACATTTGGGGGTTGGTTTTGGTTCTAATTATAAGACAACATTCTAATTTTTATCAATTTCTTCCTAAAATACCTCTATTTTATTCTCTCAAGTGTGTTTGATTTTTAGTGAGTATATGTATGTGGATGCATAGACTCTTCCAGTCAATGAAATGTTTAAAGATATATATATGTGTGTGTGTGTGTGTGTCTACACACATGTGTATACATATATGTATGTATGTCTCTCTGTGTGTGTGTTTCAGTGTATATATGTATGTATGTGTGTGTGTCTATATATGTATATATTTGTGTGTCACACACACACACACGTGTGTGTATACATATATGTATGTATGTATATATGTGTGTTTCTGTGTATATATGTATATATGTGTGTATGTCTACACACAAATATATATAGACACATATGTGTGTATAAATATATTTATAAGTATGTGTGTCTGTTAATAAATATATGTGTATATATGTACATATATACATACATACATACATATATATATATATATATATAAATATATCGTGTGTATGCATATATATGTGTGTGGATTTATGTACACACACACATAATTATACACACACACATATAGCAAGATCATTATTTCAATTAAGTAATGTGTGGGAAGGAAAATTTTATGTTGGAAAAATATGTGGCAAGAGCTATTGATTTATTTTTACTTATATCATTTAAAATTTATATAAGGGTACTAGGAAAATGAGTAAAATTAACTAATTTAACTTCTTTCCTTAATCTCCACAAAATCGATTAAATATGTTTTATAATTAGGACCTGGGAGGGAGTACAACATATGAAATGATTAATAACTTATTTAGTTTCCTTGATCTCTCCAAAAAAAATCAACTAGGTCTTATAATTAAGGACCGAAGGTAGTAATAAATTTGTAATCATTTTGTATTAGAACATGCATGTTTGTTTTAACTTTTAAAAGTATTTTTACAACGTCTAAAGTAAATATTATGAAAAGAGTTTTGTTTCAACTAAAAAAAAAGGCTTTAAAACTTATTTTTTTGTACTTCACATCTCACTTTGTTGTGAGAGGTTTTAGTGATTAAATTTATTTGGGATCTTAGTGATTTTTCCTAAAAATTAATAACCATTGTTTGAAGAATTGAAGTCAATACAATAAGGTTGAGCACGAGTTAAGGGACGTTGAAAATGAAAAATTATTGCATATGGTCATTCTATGAACTTGTTTATCTGGTATTGGCTCCACTCCAAAGAACAGACGCAATTGAAAAAGTATTAGCCAAATGTGAATCGAATCGTAGTAAAATAACAGGTATAAAAAATAAAAAAAGATGTTGAGACTAGTTTAGACGGCATTATAGATCATTTTATAATAATTACAAATAATAATATGCTTCTAGATTACGTTGGTTTCTTGCCTTGCTTTGCCAGCCATCATTCTCTAGGACGGCTCCAATTTCTACAATCAAAGAAACGTGAAAATGTGCAGTGTTTTAAGTGTATGCATGATTTTAGAAGCCCATGATTTTAGAAGCCCTTTACCGCAAGTCAAGAATTTATTTTACATACTTACCACATAAATCATAAAAATTATTTCCCAAAAACTAATCCAAACATACATTAAATAATGCAAGAAGGCTTTCTTCTGTGATTTTTTCCTCTTTAATAAAAACACTTATGTTACATTTTTTTTGCCACTAATTACTTTAATGTTCCAAAATTTCTACAAACGATGTATGTGTCCATGTTAAGTGCCTATTTAAAAAAAGTTTTTCAAAAGTTGTTGTTAAAATAAGAATTGTCGTAAATATAGAATTTTTTGTTGCAAATGGCCTCTGGACCTCGAATTGAAAAAATCCAGAATTTTTTGTTGCAAATGGCCTCTGGACCTCGAAATTGAAAAAATCCAGGTTTTTAAAAGTTGTTGTTAAAATATGAATTAGTTTTGTAAATATAGAAAAATGGCCTATGGACCTTAGAATTGAAAAAATCCACGTAATTTACAATATCCACGTTTTCAACGAAAATAGGAATATAAGTATGTAAGAAAAATTATGTCTCAATTTACATGAATACATTTATCTAACACTAATTCAAACGGGCTCTTAAATATCTTACACCCTTAGTTCATGGTTATGAATCATAATCCAACTTTGCGAAGTATGAAAATCGAAAACATTTTCTTTGTTGGCCTCACCAAGAAAATACTGTCCATCCTTGATTAAGATATCAAGATCGCAGTCTCACAAAAACGTAAGAAAAAACAGTTGCTCTTCTGCTCATAAACTTTTTTTTCAAGGTTGACTTGTGATTTTTTATTTGGCCAAGGCCATATTCTCTTTTGAGATTGAGATTTGGAGCGAGAAGAGTTTTCACTACTTTTAACAAGTGTCTTTCAGAACATTCAAACTCGTGTTCTTCTCATCACGACAATAGAAATAAAGCTGTTTACCATCTAAACCAATTGCTTTTTTTTTTTTTTTTTTTTTTTTGGTTGTTGGTTGACCTTTGTAGCAAGCATAATAAATCCATTTCATGAATCTGTATATCATCTGTGAAAACAGTAACATCATACTTGACAGAGAGAAATGGCTTCCCTAAAAATCTCACCAGAGGAACCCTCAGCTCAACAAGCTTTGACCAAACCATAAGAACTAACATGGAAGATTTTATATACACCTAATCATCTCATGATGTTATCAACATCAGTTAACAGCGTCAGCTTTGCCATATGACACATGCAAGCCACATGTAACTATATAAGAGAGCCCGACAAACACCTCATATCCATCACCACCACCTAAGGACAAACTTATACAAGGGTTTCAAATTTCTGAATGGTTTCATTCAACTTCATCCCAGCCCTTACAACCAAAAAGAGAGAAATCACAAGTTGAAGGTCTCTGAGTCAACCCAAAATGAGACCCTTCATCACCCTAAAGAGAATCCTATATTCACAAAGTCCTGGCACATCACAGCCTCCTAAAAGTGAATACTCAAAACGCTTGACATCTACATCGATTACTTCCCATCCTCATCTCTTGTGATGGAACTTCACCTTCAACAAGAACTGCATCTTAACCTGCACAAAATAATCCCACATTTAATCTCATGCGCCTCTCTCCAAAATATATAACCCTTAATTCGGGCATTACCATGGACTAGACCCAAAATAATAATCGGGCACTGCGCAAGTGCATTGTATATCAACGTTTAACTAACTGGCAAAGTGTGCCTACAAAGAACTAAACTAAACAAGGCAACACAAGAATTCTCCATTTTTGTTGTCTTGTCCCATCAGAAGTTCCAATCATAGCAATTAATGGAATTATAATCAAGGCAAATCATGTCATTCATTACGGCTTCAAGTTGTCCACATAACAATTCCATGACAAATTAAAATTAATTCACATGAACAAATCAGCATACCAATCCATATTATGCTACTAGAAAATATTGAAAATTTACGAGTATACTAGCTTTTGTTTCACAGGCATGGTAAGACGAACAACATAACCAAAGCTAGAAAACTTACTTGAGCAGTATTATAAACAATAAACTCGTTGTACATGAGCTCAGAAGTTTTGACTCTTGATGACACTGGTTTTCCACAAGGAACAATGACATCATCTCTCCACGTTAAAATTCTGATTCTTCAGGTACCTTCTTGCCCAATCCTTTAGTAGAATGCTTTCCTTCCGGAGGTTTATCCATATACTTCATGGCACAGAGGGCAAAGACTTGTCAGAGGTAAGGAGATTGCCAAAATATTCAGCATAATTTTTCATCAGATACACAAATGGAGGGAAAAAAATGCAAAAGCTATTTTTTAATCTCAAGGCATGCACAATAAGGTAATAACTAACAATCAACAAGCACATGCCCTTATAAATCCATATGAACAATTGGAGTTAAACCAGACAGACCTTAGCATTCTTAAGCTCGTAGACATTTCCAAGGGCAACTTCGCTCAAAAGCAACAGACCAACAGGATTTTTCTTATCAGTGAAGCAATACTGAGCACTTTTGCTGACCAGGTCAGCAAAGTATATCCCTTTGCCAAACTGTAGAGCAAATTATTCAGAATTTCTGATTTGGGTAGTAATTATGTGCACATTTATATATATATATATTTTAAAAAAAAAAAAAAAAAAAAAATCGAAGAGACTAAGGAAAGAGTGATGGAACCATATAGCCAGTTGCTGGGGCTTCAGGAGGTGCAATTCTCAATCCTTGGTTAAGAATGCCCACAAAATTTGTCAATCTGGACCCTGCAACAGAGAACATTCTGGTTATAGGACTAATTCAATTTTTTTTCTTTAATTACTTTCATTCTCCTGAATGTTGACTTCCAGCAAGCTGTAGTGAACTTTGGTGTATAAAATGTAGCATCAAGAATAGTCAACCAAGGTTATATTTCAATCATATCTTCATAGACAGCTGGTGTATATTATTGGAGAAATATCTAAGATGTGAAATATCTTTTTCATGAAGTCATAGAAAAATATTACAAGTGTGCGCAATAATGTAAACCAGTAGTAAACCTACCATGCCATAGAAGCATTCTGTTACCAAGCTTTTCTCTGTAAGGGGCATACTTGTCAAATTCTCCTTCCCTTTCAAGTGCAAAAACTTCTTCTAGCTCAAGACTCCAATCCTGTGGAGAGTACAGGCAGGTAATCAATACATTTTTAGAGTGAAAGAGCTAGATCCAGAGACACAGATGCATCATACAATTCGCGAGTCGCTGCTATTCAATTACAAACATACCGTATGGGTAGGGGCATGAGTGGTGTGGAGAAACTTCTCGATCAGATGATAATCTTCACTATCATGAGGAAGTGGAGCAATGTGACAGTGAAGTTTCTCATACTTATCATCAATGGAGTCATCACCATCTACATCAAATCCAACTAATCTTGAAGCTATTTCGATGTCTTGAAGTGATTCTAACATTTTCACCTACAAGAGCAACATAGTAAAATTCATGACAAAGAGTTCAGAATACATCAAGTTAAAGCATCGGCATTCATCAGCTATAGACCCCATAGAATGAAATAACTTTTATACAATATCAATGAAACCTTGTTCCAAATCACCTTCAACATGCATTAAAACCAATTAATAATCCTGAAAAAAATATTCAAGTTTCCATGAACTTGGAACACCTCACATTTTTTTTTCCTGTGTTACTCTGTAGTTATTAGAACTGCTATTAACCAGAAGAATAACAAACTTCAGCACTCATTTCAGATGATTCAGGGGATTCCAAGTTATTGTATTAAAATATATAATCATTTTAGAAATTTACTGCACAAAGTCATTAACTTCCTTGTATCATAGTTTAAACTTTAAATAAGGAAACTAAGGCAGAGCCACAAAAATCTCTTGGCTTCAACCTAATTTCATTTTCCATAACCAAGAAAACCTAGTAACTTTTTAGGCATCTTACTACGTACCTTTGACTTCAAAACTTCCTCATCCCTAATTATATGCGGATGAATAGAAGGGATTACAGTGAAAAACCGATTGCTGGCATCAATAAGTAAGCTATCTCTGACTGAAGGATCGGGATTGTTATTACTTAACATATTCTGTATATCTGTTAAAGCTTCAAACCCTGGAACAAGGGAGCAAGACAACATACAATTAGTAATTATCAGTCAGTCGACAAATATTGCACACTCTAGAATTTCTACTGTTGCCATTGCAAAAGGAAAAAAAAATAATCAACTTAAATATTATTTAAAAAAATAGAAAACCATAAACATACCTTTTTGAATATTACTTTTGCTCAGCTTCCCTAGTGGCATTTCCGACATGTTTATCTGAAACTCCATCATGGCAGCCCTGTGAAAGTCAACATTCAGTATTCTGTCATGCATAACTAAAATAAGATAGGGCATACCATTTGTTTGATACCTGTATGTTTCCACATCGAAAAGCATCTTCATCAATTCTAGTAATGGAGGGGCTAGCTTACTGTCTGCTGCTTTTTTATTTTTCTTTGTACCCTGTTCTTTAACCCCATAATCCTGCAGAGTCAAGGTCATAAAACAACGCATAAGTTGAAAATTGACCTGATGAGTAAGAATGATTTACATGATAAAAAGAAATAAGGATATGAAATAAGATGTACAATATCTAATGGGTAAAATTTTCCTGGTTGCTTATGAAAATCCTTTTGTTCCCAAGCCTCCCAAGGGTTTCCAGTCTTCTCAAAGAATAATCGTTTGAATTGGGCAATGGCATCTGCTTTTGGCATCCACTCCAGCTTATCTCCCCCAATTTTGTCATTACCAACTCGACCCCATTTACGGTATACACAGCAATCTGATCCTTTATCTTCTTGAATTATCTGGATAATGTAGTAGCTATGCATGGTAGGAAAAAAAGCTTATTATTGAGATGACATAATCAGAGCTGGAAGGAATAAAAAAACAGCAGAGCTAAAATCTTGTAAGATAATTAAAGCAGAAACAATCAAAGCCTTTTAAGTCCAAGTGGTCTGATTAAACTCACGAAGCATATAAACATAAAAATCCTTTTTCAATGTTTCATGGAGAAATTTAATGATATCTTTAGATACTTAAAGGTGGTTGAAATGATGTCATATACAATATCATAATTTCAGCTAATGTTCCAACAAGGCATATCAAAGAAATTCTTAAGAATGATCAGATCATATAATATAGACATCAGTTATAGGAAACATGATGTTTTGGAACTCGTATGGCTTTGCGTAACAAAACCGAAAAGCAAATAGAATCAAGCACCTGTTAACACCACTAGATAAGTCAGACAAATTCAGAGTTGTATTAAATATGCTTTTTCCTTCCTCCAGTATGTGACCAGAATCCTGTAGGCCAGAGGCCTCATGAACAGCACTTCGACCCTTCACTTTGATGGTGGCCATTTTAGAGGCTTCACTAGCGGCTTCAAGCTTGTATAAGGCAACCGGAAGCTTCTTCTTTCTTTCCACACAATCAACCAGATAATTCTCTCTGACTATAGGCACTTTCATCCTCCTAAGGAAACTCTTCAAGGTCAGTGAATTATTAATAATCAGAAATAAGAACACTAGGAACTGACTGTTTGAATGCGCCATACTTTGCCTTCTGTATTTCAGCATCTTGCTCATCCAGCGCCCCAATCACAACCAAGCAGCTAGAATCTGCAAGTGACCAGGCCAAACTTTCACAAATCCTTTTGCTTTTTGTCAAAAAACGAAAAGAATACACAAATCTCTTTTTGGCATCTCCATATGTCAGTCAATATATACCTTTCTTTACTTTAGCATGAAGCACACCGCCAACCTCCTTAACTTTGCTTTTCCACTTCACCTGCATAATCATATCTCAGAAAATTAAGACTAAACAATGAATTTAAACATGAGACTCCTGGGATGGTTCTAAAGAATCTCTCAACTAGGGATGTCAAAGCACAAATACAAAAGGAAAGTCAGAAGGAACAGTATACAATAGATTCTTTAGGATATCCAGTGATAGCAACTCTCAATTCTCCCAAATTTTCACTGTTTGCAGATTGATGCTGGGAAGCAATGATTTGACTTTCAGAATTTGATGATGAACTTGGAGGCACCATCCTAACCGGTTTCTCAGCTTTTGTGATTTGAACCACTGCAAACAGTCAGTGTAATATAAAGTCAGATATCTGCTTTATATATGTCTAAAACATTACTTTTCATCACACACCTGTTTAAGGTACTGATTGTCTGTTCCCTCAGGAACTTTCCACTTCTGTCTAACTCGCACGGGTTCCTTGGTAGAGTAGGAACACTTGCTCCATTCAGAAACATAACCATGGCACCGGTACATTCCTCCAGAATATCGGATAGAACCAGAACATATTGGGCAACATGCAAGTGGTCCAAACATCATTCCATCGGCACTAAATATTATAGTGATATAAGATGGATTACTTTCGAAGCAAAAAGATTAAGTTATCACTACCATTAAGAAAATTCACATTTCACAGAAAATATTTGTAAAATACATCATAAATCGAGGGGGAAAAAGAACATAATTGGAAACACAGTTACACATCTAAGCAGTATTATCAGTGCAACTGTTGCATGACTCCTTTATCTCTTTGATAAATAAATTGCAATTCACAAAATGCAAATCATGTAAGTGCTATTATTAATGAGCAAACATGATGAAGGACATCCAAGAAAAAATAAACAGCATCTTTTGACATTTCAGTCATAACAACTAATTATTCATAGGAAAACAACCCATATCGACGGGGTGAAAGCAAGAGCTTCTTTAAGATAAGCAAGAGAAAGTGAATGAAATAATAAATTACCAGCGGTCACGCAAGTCAAGTTCTGATCCTGTTGAATCTTGACTATTGGTTTCCAGCATTAGACGTAACTCAGCAGTTGTCACATGCTTTTTCAGATCATCTTTAAGAGACCAGAATTCTTTGGTTTGGGCCTCCAGTTTACTCTTCAGATCAGAAGCATCTTCCTCAGCCTTAACAACTTTTGACTTGGAATTACTACTGGCTTCATTCCTGCGTTTTGAGCCAGCTTTAGAAGTTGATTCACATCCGGCATCCTTAACCTCTTGACCCACAATGTCTGAGAACAATAACGAGAAAGCAACAAAAAAGGCAATATTTAGATGCAATTGCTACAGCATGAATAGATAAGATATTCTAAAAATTTTGATCCTCATACCTCCCTGCTTACAATGAAGTTTCTTTGTTATGGCATTGACAGCAGATTGATCAGAAGGTGAGAGAGCATTCCATCCAGACAACTTTTCGACTTGTATTGATGGGGATAATTCCATAAGACAGTTTGCATGATGCCAAGCCAATCCTTTAGCACCTTGACCATCAGGCTTACTAGATATACGAACCTATAAATACAATACAAATATTAGCAAGAAGAGATACTAAAAGTCAAATGGCACATCTACATGGACCAGTGTGATTACAGATCATTACGGAACAGTCTGAAAATTAAAACATATTGACATAAAATACACATTATTGTAATTTGATGAAGGCAGTCAATTTGAAGAAACTTGCCAGTGGAAGAAACTACAAGAGGCTTCTTGCTGACTAACTGGGTTTTTCTGCAGATTTCATGCAACACCAAAATGCAAATAGGACATCAAAGATCAACTTCACTACTACTTCACTGATCAAACTTTTAAAACTTCTTTCAGGAAGTGCATATTTTAAAGAGAAGAAAGAAATTGGTTGCACGCCAATTCCCCAGTGCACTCAAAAAAAGTAGTCTGAATTAGAAATGCTTCAGTGGCTTGTTAGCACTTCCTCCAACTCCCAATCAGTAATGCAGGTTCTGTCCAGAGCCTAAAGCCCTCAAGGCTTGTATTTGTCGAGCTAGGATATAAATGGAATAAAGGAAGTAAAGACCAAATGGAAGCACCCCAAAAACCACCCAGACAGATCAAGGAACATATTTATTTCTGGGGTCTTAAGAGTCTCATAAGAATCTTATCAACTATCCTCTTCCAACATACAATTATATTTTTAAAGATTGGGTAGTAATAGCTTGATGTTTGAAAATATCTATATACATCAACTAATTTCAAAAAATAAACCCGATACTTACAAAAAATTCTTTCAAATTAAAATTGGGTATGAGTGGGGTGTAGTCATGTAAAGGTTTTTGGCCATACAGCATGATTTTCAGGAATGGAAACTGCAATGAGCCCACATAACTATTCTGGTACCATGTACCTCTGCTTGTTAAGCAGCTTGATACAAGAACTCAATAGCCACCCCAAGATAAAAGGGAGGGGTAGCAAATTCATGAAGACTGATTCCTTACCCAAATCAACAGTGGACTTCTACCCATAAAAAAGTAATGAAATTGAAAATATGATACTACGTGTGATCCTAGAAGTGTTCTCTAAAAAATCTGTGAAGTGCTCAGGATATTACTAAATCTCATACATGTTAATTTTCACCGATACTTTAAAGATACAAAACGAAAGTGGGATAAAAAGAAACATCTGAACTACAAACTGATGCCTTGACTTATCATCTCTTTTGCACCCCACAGTGCCCACAGGCAATTTACATGCTCCAGTAAGTTAATCCAAATACTATGGCATTCAAAGAAACATTAAAACCAACCTCTCCTTTGTTTATCTTTTTAGCACAATGCTTGCACGTAGCACGAGAAGTTTGTGAAACTTCAATACCATGCTCCATATCTCTAATACTATTTGAACTTTGTTGTGAAGCGCACTCTACATATTCTCTGATTTTTTGTTGATCTTCCCAACGGAGCCCCTCTATGCCCTCAACATCATCAATTCTACAAGAACAGTATAGCATAGAAATAAATTCCTTCCCATGTCAAATCATCCAACAAACAACAACTGAGGAGAAAAACTCATACGATTTTATCTGTTTTGGTTTCTTCAATATACAAGCAGCATGATGCCACATCTGAGAGATAAAAAACACAGATCAAAACAATGATGTAATGAAGGTAAAATAAATAACCAACAGAAGGAAATTATAGCACATCATTTCATCTAAAAATATAACCATCTGGAGATCAATTGTAGTACAACTATTTAGCATGAACTTCGCTAAAGTTTCAGTCAGATACAGAAAGCCAACTGGATCATCACTTTAAAACGCATGAAATATCTTTCTACGTGAAATGAAGGAGTTTCAGAAAGCAACGGCATAACTAGGACCCATAGACCACATACAATCTGATGTAAAGGGCGCCAAGTCAACTTTTCGGATACCTAGAACTGCACAAGACTTTATAATGCACAATGCCATTAGCAATGAAATTTCATACAGACCACGCACCCCAAAATGATCCCACCACGAATAATAAGTTGATAATCTGCTTAAATAACCAGTACCAGACAGTAAGCCCCATTGAGTATTTGCTGTCAACATTCTCTCTTAAGAACATCAGTGATTACTTTTTTCTGTTGTTGTTCAGCTTTTATCTATTGAATCCTCATGTTGCACCTCTTTTCTAATAATATAAATTGGAACTATTTGTACCCATGAAAACGTATTATACTATCTGACTCAGAAATACATCATATGCAAGAACAGGCTTTTTGCTGAAGCAAATCTCTCAAACCCCTTCGACTCCTGCAACAAAAAAGGGTTTTTTTTTTTTGGGGGGGGCTTCCACATTCGTCAAAGTTATAAAGCCCTCCCTGCATTTGAGAAACAATAGGCAAAAACAAAACATTTGGTTCAACAAACAAGAAAGGTAGAACAGTGTGTACTGGAAGTCTCCAATTTTTTTTTTTTTTTTTTTTTTTTAAAAAAAAAAAAAAAAAAAAAAAAGTAGTCACTAGCAGAATGCAAGTAAAATCCCCAAAAAAGGAAGGAGTGAAAGCAAGGGAAGCACGCGAAACTGGACAACCCACCCAGTTATCAACGCAAACACATCTGTAAGAATAATGCGAGGAATGTAACAAAACCACATGATTTCAGGGTTTCAAGAAACAAGAGGCGTAGAAGAAAGAGTGAGGGGGTGAATGGGGAACAGAGTAGAAATGAGTGGACGCAGACCGGCATGAAACCATCGAACTGGGTGGCTTGAACCATCTTGCCAAGGCGAAACGTCTCTTTGCTGATGGCATTCTTGCAAGTCTTGCAAGACGATCGTCCTGACTTCGCGTACTCTGCCTTCCATGGCTTTTGAGGATTCGCCATTGTCCCCTTCCCACCTCACCTTTCTCTCTATCACTTTCACTGTCGGCTTTCTGGGCAGATGAATTTATAGTGTTGGGCTCACTACACTACAGAATATACTTCGGAAGTGAAAGAGTCTCCGAGTCCCGACACCCCGGCGGTTTTGCGAGTTAGCTTATACCGAACGCTTTCTGCAATTTTCTTTTAAACCCATCAATCGGAAAATTATTCTCTTCTCTCAATCACCCTGTCAATCGATTGAAAGTCACTTTACAGCAGCCTTCTGGATTGTCCTAAAAGTATTATCTTTTTATTGTAAAAATAAGAAAAATATAAAAGAGATTTAGATGAGGGAGTTAAGAGAGAAAAAATGGAGAGTAAGGAAGGAGCGATTCTTATTTCATTTTAAACTTACAATATTTGATACATGTTTATTATTTATAGGCTATAAATCATTAACTTTCATTATAAAAGTTACAGCAAAAAAGTAAATCTATATAACGGTATAGTATGAGGTCTTTGTAGGTTATTTATATTAAACATATAAAACTCTTACTAAACCATTCATGTCATAGATTATATGGCTTTAAATGTATAACTCAAAAGACTAATCTTAAAAGATTATAAACATCCACACCAAATATTACAATATTTATAACATTTTTCTTTTTTTACCTGTTAAATATTAATTTTTCTACTTTTAAATTTTACGTACATGGTATGTGTATTATATACTTATAAATTATACAAATAGTAAAGTTTTAAAACATAGGGGAAATGATTTTAAAAAAACACTTTAAAAATAGAAAAGAACGTAAAGATATTTTTGAATATTTATAATACTTTTGGGTTAACTTTATAAATTCTTTTTTAGGATGAAGGTGCAATTTTACCAACAAACTATTGTTGAAAGAAGACTGACACAATAAACTATTTGAGGATCTTAAATGCAAAACAACAATTAAAAGAGGGAAGGAAAGACAATGCCGCGCTTTTGTAGGTAACAGACGTTTGAACGCTTATGTGGCTGCTGATGTGGGTGCTTGTGGCATTATCTCAGATTGATTTAACTCTGGATTTTTTTCCCCTTTAACTCTGCAATCTGCTAACTCGCCATTTGTGGGTCCCACTCCTTCACCTCCCTTGGCTTCATCTCCTATGCCAGTAGATTCCGAGAAACCAACCTCGGGTGTTTAATCAATAACAAGGTGGAGTAAATGTGATCCAACCTAAGACGAAAGGGATGGAGAAGGGTCAGCCATTGCCGTCGCTCCATCACATCCACCAGCTAGGGTTCCTCGTGGTCGCTATTGGTGGAGTACTATCACCGTCGTCGCTGGTGGAAGGCCACCTCCGCCGTCACTGAGTATGGCGCGAAGGAGAGGGAGGAACACAATACTAGAACAAGAAAAGGTCAGTTCTGATTTTGTTGAAAATAGAGTAATTGGGTCACTGAAGAATTAAAAAAGAGTCAATCCTTTTGCACTTGACGTCGATTTGGGGTTGATCACGTTTTTGCCCTTCTTTGTTCTTCTCAGGATCGCGTCGTCGTCTCCTCTGCTCTCTTCGTCGAAGGCTTGAAGCTAAAGGGGAATATTTTGTGAGAGGGGTCCCAACTTTTGTGAGAGGTGGAATATTTTGCTTTGATCGATCTGGGGGATGAATGTTGTGAAATCGAGGAGATGCGATCTCCGCAAAAGTTGGGGTGAAGAAATAGCAAATGGACTTCCCGTTTCGATTTGTTGGTGGGCATAAGCTTGCCGTGACCCGAGGAAAGATGTTCTTGAAAGAGCACCGGCTTAACACCCATTCCTTATCTCATCTTCATATCATTTGCATCGTTTAGTTGATGAGGCTGCGACATTTGTAAATGCAGCTATTGCTTTGCTGGTTGGTGTAATTGTTGCTGTTGGTTTAAGCTTCCTTTTGATATTTTCCCCTCAATTTAAATTTCTTTGGTTCTGGTTTTCAGATTTGTTTTTTGTGCTTCGATTTTTCTTGTTCCTATGGTTTGGTTCCTTCGACTTGCAAATGAAGATGAAGTATTGTTACTGTGGAAGGTGTTCGCAGCTGCGGTTCTAGCGATTTATCTTCCTTGTTCGTCTTCTTCTCTGCTCCCCATCGTCGAAGCTAAAGGCACAAAAAAAAAAGATGCAGATTAATGCCACAAGCACCCACATCAGCAGCCACATAAGCGTCAAACGTCCGTTGCCTACAAAACCTGACGGCGTTGTGTTTCATTCTCTCTTTTAATTGTTGTTTTGCATTTAAGATACCTCAAATAGTTTATTGTGCCAGGTGCTCTTCCAACAATAGTTTGTTGGTAAAATTGCACCTTCACCCTTCTTTTTATTCAATACCTGTTCGGACACGTTTTTTTCTTTTTCTTTTTTGGGTTACATTTTGTTTTTTATTTGGCTAAATGTATAATTGACGCGTAAAGGGTTGTTACTTCTTCTGACAAGTATACTTCCCTATATTTAAATGGGCGAAGAAGCAATTTTGAACATGAAGTTTCTTGGGGGATGCTTAGACCACCAAGTTTGAAAAGGAGCAAAAGTACACGACGTTACGTTTTGGGAGCGCTCGGCACCACGGAAGTTAGTCAACCGTTAGTTGACCGTCAACTTGATGGAACGACGCGTGGACATGCCGACATGGACGCGTTGACGTGGAATAAAAATTCAAAAAAAAAAGGGGGAAATTCAAAAAATTAGAAAAAAAATTTTCAAAAATTTAAAATAATTAGAAAAAATTTAAATTTTTTTTAAAAAAATAGATAAATAATTAGAAAAAAATTCAAAAATGAGGAAAAAAATTAAAATAATTAGAAAAAAATTTTAAAAAATTAGAAAAAAAATTCAAAAAATGAGGAAAAAAATTAAAATACCCATAAATTGGGGCCCCCCACACCACCCCTACGGCCGTCGCGGCAATGGATTGCCCTTTATTATATACTCCCTCGGTCCTAATTATAATACAACATTTGAGAGTTTGTTTTGGTCCTAATTATAATACAACGTTCTAATTTTTTTCAATTTCTTCCTACAAAAAAGCCTATTGATATAAATGAGGGATTATGTGAAATCAATAAGGTAGTTGACTGAAATCACATAATCTCTCATTTATATCAATAGGCTTCTTTTTAGGAAGAAACCGACAAAAAATTAGAACGTTGTATTATAATTAGGATCAAAACAAACTCTCAAATGTTGTCTTATAATTAGGACCGAGGGAGTATATAATAAAGGGCGACCGATCGCGCCGAAATTAAATTTCGTAGGGTGGTCGATGGTGGGGCCTAATCGGGCGGGTATTTTAATTTTTTCCTCATTTTTTGAATTTTTTTCTAACTATTTTAATTTTTTGAATTTTTTTTTCTAATTATTTTAATTTTTTCCTCATTTTTTGAACTTTTTTCTAATTTTTTTTTCTAATTTTTTTTAAAAAAATCTGATTATTTTAATTTTTTCTAATTTTTTCCTATTTTTTTGAATTTTTTATTCCACGTCCAACGTCCACTTCGCCCACCCACGCTGCTCCATCCAAGTTGACGGCCAACTAACGGCTTGACTAACGCAATGTGGTGTCTTTGGCCTCCCAAAACATAACGTCGTATGTACTTTTGCTCCTTTTCAAACTTGGTGGTGTTGGCTTCCTCCGAAACTTCGTGCAAAATCGCTCCTTCGCCGTATTTAAATTTGTATTCTCCTTGGGGTGATTTGCCATCTCAACCACCTACTTTTTTAAAAAAAAAAAAAATTAGGAAAAATCCATATAGGGGCCCAAATAACAAAGAAAAATAAAAAAAGGCCCAAAATTCTGAAAATCTTAGAAAAGGCCCCAGGACCTTTTTTTTCGAGATAAATTCATTAAAACGTGAGTTATTAACGGGTGATATAGTTGTTAACGCGTAGGTCATTAACAACTAAATCATCCCTATTAACAACTCACGCTTTAATGAATTTATACCAAGAGGGCCTTTTTCCGAATTTTCAGAATTTTAGAGTCTTTTTTAGGTTTTTCTTTATTATTTGGGCCCTATATAGATTTTCCCTAATTTTTATAGCAAGCATAATAAATCTATTTCATGGATTTGTATATCATCTGTGAAAACAGTAATGTCATACGAGTACTCGATGATGACAAATGGCAACCCTTACCATTTCCTCACCATAGGAACCCTCAGCTCCAAAAAGCTTGATCAGTGGTCGAACATAGTTATGGTCACTTGGGGGATTTTATAAAGATTGTTAGTATATATATATTTATTATATGATTTTTTTTTTTATTTTGGCTTCAACTAATCTCTCATCTTTTTTATAAAAACAATGTTTGGTTCATTACTATTGGGTCATGAGAGGAAAATAAAATTTTATTTGAAATACCTACTTAAATGTTAGTATCATCTTATATCTTATTTTGATTTATAATTGTCAGTTATTATTTATTTGTATTTCCAATATTATTTGATACTATCTAGTAAATAGTTTAATATATTTGTTTTTTAGCTTGAGCTAAGAAAATTTTCTCGGTTCCACCACGCTTGATCGAACTATAAGAATTATTCCCTCTTAAATATAAGATAGAGTTAACTTTTTGAGATATTAAAAAAATAAATAAGTTACTTAATCATATTATGTATTGTGTATCTTTAGATTATATATCGCTTTATTAGTCAAAGTAATTAGTTTGGAAAAAATTATTATAAAATAATTAATTAATTTCCTTAATTTCTCCAAAAAAATCAACTTTGTCGACTAATATGCAAGATTTTATCTACTTCCTCCGGTCTAATTATAAGATTTAGTTGACTTTTCCGGAGTGATTAAGGAAGCTAATTAAATTACTTTCGAGTATTTTTATTTTTATTTTTCTTCAAACTAATTAGTTTAACTAATAAACTAATATATAATCTAAAGATACACACTATATGAAATGATTAAATATCTTATTTAGCTTCTTTAATCTCTCCAAAAAAAGTCAACTAGGTCTTATAGTTAAGACTGGTACTACACCTAATCATCACATGATGCAATCAACATCAGTTAACTCTGCGTCAGCTTTGTACCTGTGACACACGTGCAAGCCACATAAAGGAGTATCTTGCGCGTTCAGGGGCCCCACAAACAGCTCATCTCCATCGGACAAGGGTTTCAAATTTCTGAATGGTTTCATTCAACTTCATCCCTACCCTTACAACCAAAAAGAAAAAGAGTCAACAAAAGTTAAAGGTCTCCGGTCAACCCAAAATAAGACCCTTCATCACCCTCCAGAGAATCCTATATTCGAAATGCATGACATCTATATTGATTACTTCTCATCCTCACATATATCTTGTGATGGAACCTCACCTTCAACAAGAACTGCATGCATCTTAACCTGCACAAAATAATCCCACATTTAATCTCATGCACGTGTCTCCAAAATATATATAGTAAAAAACTAAATCGAACAAGGCAAACACAAGAATTCTCCATTATTTATGTTGTTTTGTCCGAGCAGAAGTTCCAATCGTAACACAAATAATGATAATCAAGGCAAATCATGTCATTCATTACGGCTTAAAGTTGTCCACAATTCTCATGAACAAATCTGCAGCATACCAGTCCATGACGCGCGTGCATTACTGCATTTCATCGAAGTTTCCATATTCATTTTATACTACTTGTTGAAAATATTGAAAATTTACGAGTATTCTAGCTTGCTTTAGTTTCACAAGCATGGTAACACAAGAACGACAAACCAAAACTCGAAAACTAACTTGAGCAGTATTGTAAAGAATAAACTCTCGTTGTACATGAGCCCAGAAGCTTGACTCTTCATGACACTGGTTTTCCACAAGGAAAAATGATGTCGTCTCTCCACGTTACAAATTCCGATTCTTCATTTCATATCTTTTTCTTTTTTATAGAAGATTTCATATCTAATTATACTCAGTGATTTATATGAGCAACAATTAAACACTGATGCTAATTAAACCACTTTCATGTGAAAAAAATTAGTGTATGTTTAGAAATTAAAGCAACAAAATCATAGTTTTAGAAGCCATTTTCAGTAAGCCGAGACAAAACTTTTCTCATATACTTACCTCATAAATCGTAAGAGCTATTTTCTAAAAGCTAATACAAATATGCCCATAGTATCTGGATTTTTTTAATTTCACATATAAGCAATATAACAACATAAGTAGTTATTATAAAACACTCCCATTTGAGTGGTTGAATAAAGAAGTCAATTTCTTTTCTAATTATGTTCCATTCATGCTACTTTGTACCAATGGTATCAGAGCCATCTCTAGCCACATGACGCCGAAGACACGATCTTATCTCATGAATGGCTAAGTGACATTGAGCAAGAGCTTAAACTGAATAATGGGCTAATATAGCATACTTGTTCTCTAGGACTGCAAATGCGTCTCTCCCTTCTGCGTCCTCAATCCTCATCCTCTGATACTTGTCCTAATACCAAATTAATTGGTAACAATTTTTTTCGTAAATTCACTTATGAACAATGTTACACTATAAATTTTACTAGATCATCCTTTGAATTATTAAATTATATAGAAGATGTTCATCAATAAGATAATTGGTATCGAATTTCTTCTTAATTTCACATGTTAAGTGAAAAAAATTGTCTTTAACTCGTTTTCACGTTTAGATTATTGTAATCAATGTCGTAACAGAGCTTTGCTCTGACGTAAACATTCACGCCTCACGTGATCTCCTGGTGCTTCATTTCTCTCCCCGTGTCAGACATGAGACATCGATTATATGAGAAGGAAGTTTACAAGTGGTACGTTCAGATTTTGCTAAAGACTCTATAATTGCAGCCAACCGCACGCTAAAGTTGAAAAGTGAAAGGCATTGATCACCAATCTGAATGATACAAGAACCGGTTACTGTGCTCGCTCTCTGACAAATCAGATCTCGATTTTTTTTACTTTTGTATTTTTTATAAAAAATTAATTTTAATGGGTAGAGAATTTAAAATAAAGGTAATCTCTCAACTAATATTTTTTCAAAAAAACGATTTTTTTCATATAGAAAAAAATAAAAATAAAAATAAAAAAAATAAAATTTGAGCGGCTGGGAGCTTGTCTGTACGGACGAGCTCCCCCTGCTCGTCAAAGTAATCCAGATCCGAATGATACATACATTGAGGTTCGGATCCTCAGTGATTTCTCACTTGGTTGGTAGTAGTGGCGGCTCCGGCAAGAGCTCCGTCATCTCTCTCATTGAGAGATTCTATGATCCCACTTCTGGTAGACTGAAAATTTATGCAGATTCATTTTATTCATTATAATTTTGTTTGATTACTTATTGAGCTATACTCTGTTGCGCAGACAAGTTCTGCTTGATGGGCATGACATTAAAACATTGAAGCTTAGATGGCTGAGGCAGCAAATGGGACTAGTAAGCCAAGAGCCTGCATTATTTGACACCACAATCAGAGAAAACATACTGTTGGGTCGGCCAGATGCAGAGCAGGTTGAGATTGAAGAAGCTGCAACGGTAGCTAATGCTCATTCGTTTATTTTCAAACTTACCGAAGGCTATGATGCCCACGTTAGTCAGTTCAGAGTATGCTTTGAGGAAAAAATGAGTACATCATTGTCTTGGCTATTGACTGAACTCAGCAGTAAGAAAATTTAACCTTGTCAGATCAATCACATACACCATAGGATTTAAAAGACATGCACAGACTGGGGCGGACCAGGTACAACACTTGGGGGGCACGTGCCCCCCCTTAAAAGACATTTTTTTTTAAATAAAAAATATATATATATATATATATTTATAAATTAATTAATTAATTAATTTATAAAAAAAAAAATAAAAAATTAGGGTTAAATCTAAATACCAAAGAATCCTTTTGCATCGCGAATCAAACTTCTTCTTCCCGAGTCAAATAGCGAACTTCTCTAAATCAAACTTCCATCAATTATTTAATGCTTTATATTGAGAATGATGTATTTAATAGCATTGATAATAAGGTAATTATGATGAAATTCTAAAAAATAAGGTCTAGAAAGATGACAATGTAATTATTTTTATTGTAATATACTTTTGTTATTAAAATATATGTTTTTCAACTTATTTAGTGCTTTCAAATTTCGCTATTTCTAACAAAGACTTAGCCTTATTTTTCTTATATATTCTTTTGTTTTTTAGTATATTTAAAAATTTTCTTAAAAAAAAAAATTTTCGGGGGCACCCCCAAATCACCCCACAAATTGTGCCCCCTTCCATGAATTTCTCATTCGTGCACGAAAACATCCACTTGTTTCTATGATCGCCACTCATTTGTTGAGACTTATGATAAGATATAGGTTGAATTACTTGAATATAGAAGAATCTGAAAACTAAAATAGACATAATTTATGACACAATTATCACATAGGTAAAGAACGCCATTTTATAGAAGAATCTGAAAACTAAAATAGACATAATTTATGACACAATTATCACATAGGTAAAGAACACCATCCTGCGATGTTTCATGTCATGTGTGTATGTATGGAGTAAAGCCGAACTTTGTGGAAGGTGGGAAACCAATTTTGTGGATCTTGACTGCTGTTAATATTTGGTAGTTTATACTAATTGTAACTTCTATTATTAGTTTTTTTCCTAATTTGATAAGTTCATTTAGTCAACAAGGAAAACCCTATTAGGATAATTTTATCTTAATTTTTAGGAGTCAAAGCCCGGAATATTGCAATTGGAAAAAGGGGAACCTGCTTCAGTCTACAGTGCATGTGCTTGAATCCCGGGAAAACTGCCGGTGGAGTTGCCCTGAAGTTAATAAAGCTTTTAAGAGTTTCAATGGTTTTGTCTTCTTTAATTGATCACTTACCATAAGAACGGAAGATGGTTTATCTGTTTAACTCAATAGACTCTTTATTTATGAATAAATTTTTAAATAAGTCTTTTTGAAATTATTAAAATTCAATATACTTATTTATCTTTTACCAAATTTCATGTTATTTTTCTGTCTTTTTCCCTATTATTAAATCCCATGGGAAAGAGGATTGAAAGGTAAAAATAAATCCCCAATCTTTCTTTTACATATCTCTTTTTTTCCTAGTACTGACCTCTTGTTTTTACATTCATAAAAAGAAAATGTTATCATTTTTATAGAAAATAGGGTTAAGGTACTAAAATAGTCATTACCTTATTTCAAAAGTGCAAAAGTAATCATAAACATTATAAAAAAGGAGGAATAAAAATGATTAATAATCCCAAACGGCTATCACTACGAGCTTTTTAATTAAAGGCTAAGTTGCTAAAATAGTCATTAACTTATACAAAAAATGTCAAAAACAGTTAAATATCATTTTTACTTGGAAATTTTGTCTTAGAAGCATTGAGTACCCGTTTTTTTTTTTTTTTTTTATAATCGATTTTACCCCAAAAATTTAAAAAATAAAGTAATTTCATCCTGGCCATTGATAATTGTTAAGTTTGACCATTAAATTCACATGGCATCCACAACTGGAACACCACCTCATCGTCCAACTCAAAATATGATGTGGGTTAAATATCATTTTTGCTCCGAAAATCTATAAATAGAGCAATTTCACCCTAATTTTACAGACTCAAATGATCAACAGTTAGTTGACCTAATTATACTAACATGACTCTACCATATAGTATTAAATATCACATAATGATCAGCCTATTATGCCTTGTCAACACCTCATCTCTCTCATTGTTGATATCATAAGTTGGTATCATAGGAAAGTACAAAATATAAACATTTAGTCCTCAACCCTAGCAAAAATGAAGTCGAGAAACATAATATTCTTTTAACGTTGCTTTGCAAGAAGCTCAATATTACCCTACTTTGGATGGAACACAAAATCTTGATCAATTACATGTCCACCGTAATAGATCTTATAAGTGACAGAACCACATTCAATGAGCAAAAACATTGTTAAATAATCAAAACCTGTGTTTACATAAGACTAAACATTTCCTATTTTCAACCATTATAATTAGCAATTCTTTTGGAAAAAGTATCACTCCTCTGTTGGAAATCCTGTAAGTCTAAGGCCTGTTTGAGTTGGTGTTGGAAAAGCACATTCACACATGTTGAGACAAAACTCTTCTCAGAAACTTATCTCGTATACTATAAATCACGTTAGAAAAGTAACTTTTGCTGCTAATCCAACAGACACAAATTTGTTCCTCATTTTTTTCATTGGTCAGCTCATGCGTCAACTTATCAAAGTATCGGCATGACGAAAGACCTCATGAGAAAATGTGACTCGATAAATTTATTCTACAAGTGGCGTGCGCATGAAGAGGAACTGCACCATAAAAAGATTAGGCTGTGTCAGTTAACAGAAAAGCAAAATCCACTAGTATTAACAGTTCCTTTACATACCTCAAATGATTTTCCTGATCGTTCAAATTCTAACATACTCAGAGCAACTTGACAGCTTTGTGAGACAAGAGGCTCCGGATCAGCCACAAATTCCTCAAGAAGTGCTACACTTTGGTCATCTAGAAAGATTCCAAGATAACAGATGCGTTAAGTAAACAAGTATACCAGTTTAGATTTAAAATCAGAATAAATAGAACTAATGATAAGGATGTGAGCCACACATAATGCAAAGAATTTAAAGAATATGTTGCATTGTCCACAGCATATGAATAGTGCTACTTGCCATAAATTTTACGTTTTAATTTGACACCGATTTTGTGACAGTAAACTACTACTACCGCTCAAGTACTACTCAAATAGCTCATCAAAGGGAAAATATCATTAAGGTCCCAACTAAGAAAAATAATATCAGAAAAAGTCCTATAACTTGTCAATGTAACTCTTCTACTTGTCAATTATAGCTCTTCCACTTGTCAATGAGACTTTTCTGATATTATGTTCCTTGGTTAGGACCTTAATGATATTTTCCCAAATTAGATTGGACCTTAGCATATTTACTTAATTTAGATTATTTGTTTTAGAATTTGAGAGATGAAAGATGAGAGAGTAGCAGGAACACGAATTTTTTTTTTTTGCTAGTTTCAGGCAAATAGAGAGTGGACTTCAACTCCTTACAGGAAAGGAGAGCTCATCCACATCTACAAAAACTAATCAATAAAAAATTCTGTACCTAAAACAGATTACACGTCTCTCTCTCGGAGGAGTGATTTTCCTTCACCTATTACTAAATTCACATGTATTGCATTAACTGTTATGAATTTCATGAAGCACATGATGTTTCTGATTTTGCAAGAGGATGGTCATTTTGATATTATTCAGTGGCAATACCTGCAATTGAACCAAGAGCTTCGGCAGCTTCATGTCTAACCATTGGATGCTCATTCCCATCCTTAAGTATATTGGATAGTGCAGCCGAAGCAGCTTTGTCTTGTAATTGGCCCAAAACATAAGCAACCTAAATTTTACAGAAATTATCAGCGTAGAAAATTAGGAGTATCCATTGGCCCAAAAAAAACAAAAAAAAGACAAGAAAACTCATGAGTATACAGCTGCTGCAAATAATTGAAAGTCAACCTCTAACCCAACATGGCTCATCTAATAAGACCATCACTTAATGGCTTTCATCAGTCTACCCAAACTAAGAAGTTGTAGGCACACGTATTTATCAATTATCAGACCAGATGTACAAATATCAAATTTATTTATTTTTAGGAAAGAAAAAGCTACTACGCCATCATGTATAAAAGAAATGAGCACATCATTTGCCATTTATTCAAGCGGTTATACATGCAGAAAAAAATTCACTTCAGATGATAAAAAAGAAAGAAAGAATACTTTACAAACCTCATGACGAAGGAGAGCACTTTTAGAATCCAATGAATCAATTATAGCAGCAACAGCTTCATTCCCACCCTCATTTCGAAGGGCGAAAAGAGCTGCATACCGTTCATACATTCCTTTTTCTTCATCCAGAAGTACTTTCCTAATGTCAATTGAAATGAGTTAGCAACATAGTCTTTGATCTTAAGCTCACAGGGGCTTTAACTACTAGAATGGAATAAACAAACCTTAATTGATCCACAGAAGAACATGAGGCAGCTGGCGCTGCAGGGTCAACAGACTTAAAAGGTGATGCGTCAGTTACAGACAATTCATGACTACTGCCAGAATCTTTCAAATGCTCAATGCGTTGAAGAGCCAATTCACATGTTTCTCGAACCTCCTGAGCTGGATCTAAATCCAAACTGTTCTTCAGTAGAGGAACATTACTATCTGAACCAATAGCACCAAGAGCTTCTGCGGCCTATGAAATTATAACAAAATCAATTATCAATATAAAGGAAGCAGGGTATCAAAAGAAGATTCACACAAAAAATTGAAGAAGGGCATGCCTCATGGCGAACAATGGGATGCAAAGAAAGATCATTTAAAACCGACGTCAAAGCAGGGATGGCTTCCACATCCTGCATTTGACCCAGTGCAAACGCAGCCTCGTGAGCCAACAAATTTGAAGAATCCCTTGTGGCTGCAAATTAAAAAAGATCAGCTTGGATCAATTAGAGTGAAACAGACGACAATGAAATAAAATAGCACAAAGCTTGTATGTCCCTCCACGACCGCCTCAACTAACGATCTAAATTAGAAAAATTGAACTCGAGTATGCATAAAGCTCCGAGCTGAAGACAAAAAATGCACTTTTTTCCATTAAGCTGATGCAAAACTTCCTTACTCCCTTATCGTGCAAGTCCAGCATTTAAAACCCTTTGCCTCCTTCTTCCATCTCTAACAAAAATCACTACAACAGTCGACATACAAAATAGAGCACCAAATAGAATAGTGCTAAACAAAAAAATCGCTCGAAATTTCTTCAGAAAATCATTCGACAACATGGGAGAGAAAGAAAAAGAATGACAGAAAAGGATAAGCATCGACTGACCGAGAATAAGGGCGTCGCGGGGGAGGGACCTTTGAGATTGCGGAGAGAGAAGAGAGCTCGGAAGCGCTCAGAAATCGGTTGCTTGGAATCCAATAATAATTCACAGAGCAACTTTTCCATATCCGGCGACGAAACAAAGGCGCCGTCACCGATGGAGGCCATGGAGACAATAGCGTCGATTTCAGGCTTCAGCCCTCCGATGCTGTAGTTTTTTTTTTTTTTTTTTTTTTAATGAGGAACCCGCCGGCGCCCAGGGGCCAGTTACAGTTGGCCCGAATCCGTTTATGTTTTTTTATAGAGTAAAATATTCTAACCACCCTTTTATTTTGTCTTAATTACACAGACCTCCCCTCTATTTTAAAAACATACACTTTAAATTCAAATCATTAACACCGTTAAAGAATATTCTAAAAAAGATTCTTCAAGTATATTTTTAAATAAAAAACCATATTAAAATAAATGTTGTTTACTAATTTACCCCTCATTATACCAATTCCCTAATTTATCTTTTAATATTAATGTTCATTATGATGCATTTAATGTTTTTAATAAATTTAATGTAGAATAAGTTTTAGTAATGTGTTTATGTTGTAAATATCAATAACTTGTTCAAAATTTGATTAATTATTTTTAAGGATATATGTTTAATAAAATATTCTTAAAATTTTTAAATTATAAGATAATTAATATGCTAATCTCATAATAATATCATTTTATAATTATCTAACTTAATTGAATATATGTATGTATATATTATTACAAAACATTATCATGCGTATTTAAAAATTACTTGATAAGTTTAATAAATAAAAGAGATTAAAAATAAAAAATTATCAAAAAATTAAAATTTATAATGACAAAAATAATTAAATTTATAATATGATAATTTTAAAAGCACGAAAAATATGTACTAATTTGTTTTAAAATTTTGAATAAAGATATGTAATTAAAAAGATTACATGATAAGTAGTAATATTTATTTTAAGGAGGGGTATTTTTGTCAAAATAATGAGTCAATGTTGTGATTTAATGATCAACTAACTAGATGGATGAAAGTTGAATCTCAAAACTAGAAGGGAAGTTTATGTAACATATATTTTGATCTTGAGGAGGTTCGTATAGGTTTTGAAAATAGAAGGGAGGTCTACGTAATTTAGAGTAAATAGAGGGGAGGTTAATGTATTTTACTCTTTTTTATAACACGAATAAGATATTCCTAAAATAAAAGCACAAAGAACTATCTTTTAACTCTGAGTTTTTAAGGTTAAAAAAATACTTTAAATTTCTATAATGTTTCATTTTACTCTTTCAAATTATAAAATGTACTTTTAATCTAATTTCAACATAGTTACTTTCACAGGCAGAGAAATGCTAACTCAACCAATTAAATAATTACCGTACAACTTTTTTGACACTATACAACTAACAAAGAGACTTCTGACCCAAAGATTATTGGTACGTATTATATAAATAATAATATGATCAGGAGATCCCATATTTTTAAAAAAATATGTTTATCTTTATAATAAACCTATTTTTTTATTAAAAAAATATCAATATAGATAAATAGATAATTACATTTTTAGCAGCAAATTGATATTTTAGTAATACAAAAATAAAATAGAATTATCAATGTTATTAACAGATAAGAGATGAAATATGCTGAATCATTTATTTATCCCACGTTTATATGATAAAAAAAAGTACTAATTTTTTGGGTCTAAATTATAAGATTTAGTAGCGAATGATGGCGTGAGAGAGCATTGGCTCTCCCTCATGTCCGGTTCAATCCCCGCCCCCCCCTACTATGTATATAAAAAAAAAAATCATTTTATAAGTTAAGCAAAATAGTTTAGATAAAAAAATAAATATAAATACATTAAGTTAAATCAATTAGCTTTCTTAATATTTCAGGAAAAAAAAAACAATTATGTTTTATATTTAAGGTTGGAAGGTGGAGGCAGTATTTTACATCTATTTAACCGCGACCATACAGCTCGACCCTCCATGACCGTGGCCTCACCTTGCGGATTCATCGATTTCATGAAACATTTACATTTGATATTGTTATTCTATATTTCCTCCTCCTTCCCTCAATGCTGTTCAACACATGAGAACTCCCAAGAGCAAGACGTACAGCGAAACTGTTTCACAAGAACGCAACATCCTCGAATCGCGACATCATTCCTTTTATTCCTCTCCGGCCATCTTTTTGAAGAAATTTTGCTCAGGCTAGATACTCAGACCCTAATTCAATTTATCTCTTTTTGCCGAGACTGGGATACACTTATTATGAGTCCCGATTTTATATCCCGCAACTCAAACTATACTCTTGATTTAAAAAAACAAGTCTACTTTCTTAGAGCATGTCACTGCAAAAAGATCAGAGTTCTTGACAAATTATCTCATGAAACGGAACACGATCATTTTCCATATTATCCATCACCAACGACCTATTCATTGCAATGGGATGATGGTCTCTATTCGATTTATTTCTCACACTGGAGAGTCCTCCCGTTAATGATTTTAAAAGGCACAGAAGTGATAAATGTCAGCAATGGTTTTGTATGTCTAGCTAACAAACTACTCTTCCCTTCCCAATCACTATCTACCATAGGCTTTGGATTTGATGTAGTTGTGTATTATTATCATGATATATTTAACCATCAGCGTATCCAGTTTAATTTGAATCAACTTAGGTTTTCTTGTATGTTACATCGTCGTAGAAACGTCTCACATGTAGTATCCTTCCTTCATGGTTCATCCGTCATGGCATGCCTTATGTATTCTTGAATGGCCTGCTTCATTGGATTGCTCAGTGCAGAGAAAATGGATATTTATACTTATATTTGATCTGATACATGAAGTGTTTGAACAAATATTATTTCCTGATGGTGCACATCATGATTATTTGAATTCTATTGTGATAACGGGGGACTCACTTCTCTTAGTACAAGAGGCGCAGGTAAATGATGATGAAATAGGTGAAGATGGACTAGTATCTAAGTTTTTTTTCTCTCCCCTTCATTTGGATTTTGAAGCAATATAGGGACCATGTGTCATGGATAAAGATAGACCTGATTCGATATTAGAGACAAGAAAGAATGGTGACCTCATACTAGATATGGGAAATGGGGAGATTCGTAGATACAATCCAATGACTCCAATATATGTCCTAACAAAAGCTGTGGAAAACACTGCTTTATTTCGTTAACACGTAGAGTTTGTATTTACTTGAAAAAGAAAAAGATGTTAATTCTTACTAGTGCTGAACAAATTATTTGACTTGATTACTCCATAATTTTTCTTCGTCAGAAAGATTACACTAGGAGATCGAAAAGTTTGACATTTTTCCAGATTTTTCAAATTCATAATTTAAGTGTTCTTGTTTCTAATGAATTATTTCACAAGGTTTTTAATCGTCCCTTTGACCCTTTGTCCCTTTGAATTTAATTTAACTTATTTTTTATTATTTATATATCGAAATAATATACAAATTTTCAAATATGCATATTATTCCCGAATAATAATTTTTTTGGTATCGATCTCACCGGTTTATCAAAACCTTCGGTTAAAACTAATCCGGTTCGGGTCTACTGATGGCAATGACGATCCTCCCAACGGTATCCCAAATAATAATTTAGATGGAAAGGTTCTCGCTTCTCATCTAGGGATGGGCAAAAAGCCCGATGGTTTAAGTAATCCGATCTAACCTGACCCCGCTTGGTGAAGAAAAATTAGCCAAAGCAATATTAGGCAAACCAGACCAGATTAGTCTTCTCGGGTCGAGCCAGACTTCGGACCAAGGCCTCAAACCCCTTTGGTTTGGTTCAATCTGGGCTGAATATTTTTTATTTTTTTAAAAAAAAGTTACTTGAATACTGCTGATTTTCTATTGATGTTTAATGTTGTTGGAAATTATTATAGATTTATGATTGAGTTTTAATGTTTTTGATTTGTCTTATATAGTTAGAGGTATTGTTATGGCCTTAATAGGTTTAAATATTGCCTCTCAAAGAAGGTAAAAAAAAAAAAAAAACACCAAATAGGTCCTAGATTGCTTGACTGGTCTAGGTAGTCCACCGGCTCAGTTTGATCTAGCTCGAGCTTGGCCTAGTAGCGAATGCATTATGAATTAGTAGAATAGTCATGTGTACAAGTGAATATTATGAATATTTTTAGGATAGTACTTGCGAAAAACTGGAATTCCACTTGTTTATGATGTTTTCGTTACTTAAAAATGGAATTTTAGTTGATCATGTTCCAATGTGTTTTTGTTAAGAAATTAATTTTACTAGTTTATAGGAATTAATAATATGTTTGTCACTTACAAACAGGTCTCTTTTGATTTTGAAAGGGTTAATTTTGTCTTTTTATTTCAAAAATTATTTTCAGTGTAACACCACGAGAATGCAGTGAAATTTTAGATTTCTTTGGGAACTAAAAGAAATTAATTTGCTGTAGTGTTCTTTTTATGAAATTTTCTCTTATTTTTTCTGCTGCCCGAATTTTATAAGGTGAACAAATACGCGTAGAAAATAATGTGGTCTGTGGAGACATTTACAAAACTGGAACTAAAATAAATAAATAAAGAGATATTATATATGTAAATATGCAACCATATCAAGCATGGAATAAAAACTCCATGAATAACAATAACGTATACAAGCAACTATTGAAATTGAAAAGGGTTAAGGGACATTTTTATCACAAAAGTTTTTACCGAGGGGGCAATTTTGTTCTAGAAGTTTTTTAGAGAGTAATTTTGTTCCGGAAGTATAAAAATTAGGCAACTTTGCTTGGACCGTTATCTCACTTACATTTGACCATTAATTGATTAAATATATCGAGCTAATAGTTTGCATGTCGTTTTTTGTTATGGTGCAAATTTACCCTGAAGTTTTAAATATAACTTTTAAAAAAGATGAAGTAGATGACATTTAGACTTTCGACGCAAATTTTACCTTAACAAAAATGAAATATAAACTCTCAACTCAAAGCATATTTGGTCAACTAATGATCAAATTTAACTGGAATAATAGCCCTGGACAAAATTGCTTCCCGTAAAACTTTTGAGACAAAATTGTCCATCGATGAAAGTTTTTAGGACAAAAATGCCCTGCAATTGAATATATATATATATATATATATAGATATAGATATATTCAGAGAAAGACCATGAGTCAGCGACAAATTTAACTGTTCACCCAATCCACACCTCAATGAGTTGTGTTCACATTCCATGTTTCTCTTTTATGTGCTTATCTCCAAATAAAATGCGATTTTTTAATTTTTATTTTGGTTTTTTTAAAAAATACTCCATATACTAAAATGTAATTAATTTAAGATATTTATGTTGAAAAATATTTCAGATATTAGATACTACTGAAAACATATTTTAGGATATTATTGTTACAAGAGAAATATTTCTGCATGTAGGACTATAAATTAATTAATTTGAGATTGGGTGCAAAAAATATTTTCAGCGCAGCAAGCAATTAAATATAAATAAATAAAAATACTTATAAAAAAATATCCTCACCCAATTAGAGGAATGAACATATAAAAAGCAAAGTATAAAATGTGAACCACAATGAGTTAGGGCGAAAAATTTATTTGAAGATGGCAATAGTATTATTTGAGGAAACGCGCACATCACAAAATTCGCACTAATATTCCGTCATGGCATGGCATGCCGTATATATTTTTGAATGGCTTGCTTCATTGGATTGCTCAGTGCAGAGAAGATGGATATATATAAATATACCTTTATACTTATATTTGATCTGATACATGAAGTTTTTGGACAAATATTATTTCCACATCATGATTGTTTGAATTCTATTGTGATAACGGGGGACTCACTTCTCTTGATACAAGAGACGCAGGTAAATGATGATGAAATAGATGAAGATTGATTAGTACCCAAGTTTTTTTTTTTTTTTCATTTGGATTTTGAAACAGTATGGGGACCATGTGTCATGGGCAAAGATAGACCTGATTCGATATTAGAGACAAGAAAGAATGGTGAGCTCATGCTAGATATGGGAAATGGGGAGATTCGTTGATACAATCCAACAACTCCAACATATGTCTTAACAAGAGCCGTAGAAAACACTGCTTTATTTGGTCAACACATGAGTTTGTAATTACTTGAAAAGGAAAAATGATGTTAATTCTTACTAGTGCTGAACACATTATTTGACTTGATTGCTCCGTAATTTTTCTTCGTCAGAAAGATTATACTAGGAGAATGGAAAGTTTGACATTTTTCCGGATTATTCAAATTCATAATTTAAGTGTTCTTATTTCTAATTAATTCCATCCCTTTGACCCTTTGTCTCTTTCACTTTAATTTAACTTATTTATTATTATTTATATATCAATATAATATATGAATTCTCAAAAATGCATATTTTTCCTGAATAATAATTTAGATGGAAAGGTTCTACTTCCCATCTAGGTATGACAAAAAAACCCAACAGTTCGACTAATCCGGTTTGACCTGACCCGATCCGATGAAGAAAAACTGGCTAGAAGCAATTTTGGGTAGACCAGATTAGTCTTATTGGGCCGGACTTTGGACCAATGCCTCAAACCCCTTGGTCTGATCCAATCTAGCCCGAATATTTTTTTAAGTTATTGGAATGTTGTTGATTTTTATTATTATGTTGTTGGAAATTATTATGGATTTATGATTGGGTTTTAATGTTTTTGATGTGTCTTATATGATTATAAATATTGTTATGGTATTAATAGGTTCAAATATTACCTTTAAGAAGGAAAAAAAAGAAGCACATAATAGGTCCTGGGCTACTTGAAGTCTAGGCAAAACGATCAATCTAGTCCGTCAAACTGAGCTTAAATTGGTAGCTAATGCATCATGAATAAGTAGAATAGTTATGTGAACAAATGAAATAGTCTTATGAATGTTTTTAGGATGGTACTTGGTGAAGAACTGGAATTCCATTTGTTCATGATGTTTTCGTTACTTAAAAATGGAATATTACTTGGTCATGCTCTAATGTGTTTTTGTTAAAAATTAATTTCACTAATTCATAGGAATTGTTCATAATATGTTTGTCACTTGCAAATTAGGTCTCTTTTAATTTTGAAAGGGTTAATTTTATCTTTTTATTTCAAAAATTAATTTCAATGCAGCCCCACGAATGTGAAATTTTAGATTTCTTTTGGGAACTAATAGAAATTAATTTGGTATAATGTTATTTATATGAAATTTTCCCTTATTTTTTTTTGCTACCGAATTTTATAAGTTGAACAAATATGCGTAGAAAATAATGTGGTCTGTGGAGACATTTTACAAAACTGAAACTAAAAAAATAAATAAATAGATATTATAAATGTATATATGCAATCATATCAAGTATGGAATAAAAACTCCATGAATAACAGTAAAGTATACAGGGAAGGGAATATGGCAAAATGATGACAATCTTCCAGTTTCTGTAAAACAAGGAATGTCAATGCTTGGAAGCTTAGAACCTTCTCTTTCTCTCTTATTACTTGGTGACATGTATGAAATCATGTTGCCGCCAAAACACGTAACTGTTCTCTTCTTTAATCCTCCATATTGCAGTCGTCGATAATGTGATGCCTGTGATCAGATCAGAAACAGAGATATGGGAGTTCACAAGAGCATTCATGCTGGGAAAGGTTCCATCTTACCCACTAATTCAATGGTTCTTTTTTCTGCCCAATTTTTCTTCTGTCTTCTTTAATACCAATTATGCAAGCTATGATTTTTGTGCAAAACAGCGAAGCTTGAAATTGGAGTCAATTTCTTACAAAAGCAATGCTGTTCTTCTACTCTCCCCCACTCAGGTTTCCAAGTTCTTCACCGCTTTTTCATAATTTGATAATTTCTCCATTTCTTCATGTGCTGCTAGTCCCCTTTGTAGGTGGCGTAATCTCATTATTTTCAACACCCTTCCCACGGCTATCGGCAGGTACATGGAATTTGATTTAGTTCTTGCTATGGACAAAGTGTAATTACATTACATGCCAGGAACTAGTTGGTTTGGTTTAATTTATTGCAGATTTTGTGTGAAGCACAATAACCTATTGGGTAGAAACGAAATGCTTGACGTGTCGTGGCACAAGGGCCTGCATGATTCAAACCTTTTAATAGCATTTAGGAGGCCTCTTCCCTTACATGTTGGCCAGCCTTGTTTAACCCTCCAGGTTACTTTATTTGCATTTACTATATACTTCATCTACCTCAGGCTTAGGTTGTAGAATTATGACAACTTTTCTTTAATTTGTACTGTTTCATGTTCAGCACGAAATTTCACCGGAAATTGGGATCCACGGAATTCCCATACGCAAATTTTCTCGTTCTGCAAGTGGAGATGTCAGGTCGTCCAGGTTTTCTATAGGCTTTGACTATATGGATGAATCTTCTTCAAGCTCTAATTGGAGCAGTAGAACCGGCGTGAATTTTAAGGTTTTTGGGGGAATTAATAATGTTCCTTACTTTCCATGTCAGTTCCTGCATCTAATTAAACTCAAAGTTCTGTTCTTTTCCGTTTTCATCACCTTGCAGCATATTCATTTCATGAATGATTGTGGCCGTTCTATTAGCAGAGACCTAGATGGTTTTCCTGTGTCCTTCAGGTTTTGCTCAAGCTTTATTAATCTCTGCCTTCATACAATCTATTTCAGTAGCTTTACCACCTTTTTTTTATCATTTCGTTATATAATGCAGTGGAGATTCATCAGACAACATGATAGTTTTCAAGCAAGAATCTAAGTACGAAAAAATAACCAATGACCGATTTTCTTATGTAAGATATACGGTTTCGCAAATATCATATTCATATAAAATTCTATTTCGCTAACTACAAGTTACTTCATATTCAGTTGAGTTTACAAATGGAACAAGGGATTCCATTCCATACCAACTTGTTAACCTTCAATCGCCTCAAACTTGTTGCTTCGAGAGGACTCAAACTTGGGCCAACATTTTTCTCGACAAGGTGATTGAATATTACTATTCATCCTTCATGTTCAACACACACTCTTTGTATTATTAATCACCAAAATTGTTAATTAATCCATCCAGCTTTTTTTTAACAGGGTAACAGGTGGGTCAATTGTGGGATCCATAGCTCCTCATCTAGCATTTGCAATTGGAGGCCCTGATAGTGTACGAGGCTATGGTGAGGGTGCTGTTGGTTCAGGACAATCATGTCTTATATCTAGGAGTGAACTCACATTCCCATTGGTATGAGTTTTTCATTTAAATATTCCTCAGAACAAGGTCAAGTTATAGTTGTATATGAAGCTGATAATGCTTTTTTGTCTTTCTAAAGAACAAAAGATCAGAAGGTGTTGTTTTCCTGGACTGTGGATCTGACTTAAGGAGTAGCAACAGGGTTCCTGGTGAGTTTTTAATATACAGCTCAGAAACTCAATTTAGGAACAAACCTGCCTTGGAAGGTGTTTTAATATAAGCATATCTTATTAGAATGGGAATATTGCAGGAAATCCAGGAATGAGGAAGGGCAAACCAGGGTCAGGGTTTGGGATTGGATGTGGCATTAGGTTGAAGTACAAGTTGGCTTACTTAACAGTTGATTGTGTTATGAATGCCTTTCGACAGAGAATGATTTATTTTGGGATTAACATGGCTTAAGTAAGGTTACCTAATTTCTAACCCAAAGCTTTGGTTGAGGCAGATTAATTACAATGCCATGACATCACAAAGTGACCTTTATAGCCCACATACTTTCTCTTGTTTTTTTAATCGTGGTGTTACTTGGCTTTCTTTTTTTCCAAGTATTCAATGACGCGCAAACACGCAAGTATTGAAATATCGTTTATGGTGCAACTAATAAGGATAGTTTTTTACAATTGACACAAGACTGTGGTTTCAGCTTGTTTGGAAAACACAAACTTTGTTCAATAAGTTTTCCTGTAACTCTAAATCTATCCACATAATCTTAAGAATCCATCCGTTAACTAGAGGGTTATAAACATTTTTACCAGCATGTGAAGCAACTGTTTTGTCAGTGTCGAATTGTTTTAGCTTTAAGCTTTTCAAAAGTGTTTTTATAAGTAAATATGTGAAAATAATAGTATCTCAGCCTACGAAAAAAATGCTTAAAAAAGTGTTATTTTGGATTTTCCAACTCAGAAAAAAGCAAAAGCAACTATTGAAATTGAAAAGGGTTAAGGACATTTTTATCACGAAAGTTTTTACCGGGGGGCAATTTTGTTCCGGAAGTTTTTTAGAGAGTAATTTTGCTCCGAAAGTATAAAAATTAGGCAATTTTTCCTGGACCGCTACCTCACTTACATTTGACCATTAACTGATTAAATATATTGAGCTAATAATTTGCATGTCATTTTTGTTATGGTGCAAATTTACCCCAAAAGTTTTAAATATAACTTTTAAAAAAGATGAAGTAGATGACATTTAGACTTCCGGTGCAAATTTCACCTTAACAAAAATGAAATATAAACTATCAACTCATCATATTTGGTCAACTAATGATCAAATTTAACTGGAATAACAACCCGGGCAAAATTGCTTCCTGTAAAACTTTTGAGATAAAATTGTCCTTCGATGAAAGTTTTCGGGGCAAAAATGCCCTGCAAATGAATATATATATATATATATATATTTTTTTTCAAAGAAAGACCATGAGTTAGTGACAAATCTAACTGTCCACCCAATCCACGCCTCAATGAGTAGGTTCACGTTTCATGCTTTTCTTTTATGTGCTTGTCTCCAAATAAAATGTGATTTTTTTTTTTTTTAAAATATACCCATATACTAAAATTTAATTAATTTAAGATATTTATGTTTAAAAATATTTTAGATATTAGATGCTACTGAAAAATATTTTTAGGATATTATTGTTATAAGTAGAAATATTTCTACATGTAGGACTATAAATTAATTAATTTGAAATTAGGTAAAAAAATATTTCCGAGCGCAGCAAACAATTAAATATAAATAAATAAAAATACTTATAAAAAAATATCCCACCCAATCAATATATATATAATAACACATCCCTTCAAGCCATCTAAGAAACGGCTTATTTTCGGCTCCTCTCACATTTTACCGTTTCACAAGCCGTTCCCATTAAAACCCAATTGTTTATTCATCGACGGCCGCGGTCTTGGCTCATTCACGGGACTTCTCTACGTTCGCTCTTTTGCCCTTACCATTCCTCTCTCACGCAAGACTTCTCTCTCACTCTATGCTCTCTCTTTTTCCTTTCCCGACGCCTACTCCCCTCTTTCTCTTCTTCCGAGTTCCTCGGTCTCTCTCTGCAGCACCATATCCTTCATCCTTTTTTCTCTCACCTTCGATCTCCTCACCCCTCTCGCCATCTACCTTAGGCCCCCTCCATCAATGGCTCCGCCGGATTTAATTTCTTCTTCTAGACTCGCGATTGAAGAGGCAAAGTCGACTGGACCAAGGGAGGTGCACGTTTTGTAGCTTCAGGTTCGAACCAAACAAATTCATTTTCTATTTTTCTAGTCAAGGTGACTGTTCCTAATGCTTGCCTTCTTTTTCTTTTTTCCTTCGTCTAATACCCATTATTTTCCTAGAGACGGCGGTGATGGCAACAAAGAAGCAATGACAACGAAGGCGAGGCCTTTTAAAATGAATCTACTAGCAAAGTCAAAGTTCAAGGATCCCCGATCTCCCACCCCGGGCTAGGTAGTCATGTTTATTTTTTACATGCGAAGAAGAGGAAAACCGCTTTCCGGCGAAGAACGAGGTAACTTTTTTACAATGAACCATCTTTGTTCATGTGTATCTTCAATTAGTGTGCATTTTTCAGGGTTTTAATCGTTGCTTTGTGTTTAGATTTTGCAGAGAGGTATATGCGAAAATGGAAAATGAAAGAACAAGCTATGGTTATAAATATTTGGCTTTTTAATGGTGGTCAATCAATGGGAAGTGGTACGCTCTCGCTTAACAAATCAAAATTATGTTAAAATGCGGGGTATTGGCTTGTGTGATTGCGTCCAACAAGGAGCGCAATGTCTATGAATTAAGATACTTCAACATCGTGTGTGGAGTTTCCTTCGTCGTTGTTTATTATATGAACTTTTAGTGGTTAATTAATATTCTTGTGTTTCTTTTTTGTTGATCAACTTTTCGTCCGTTCAAGTTTTATACTTGTATTGATCATTCTAATTATTAAAACTGGTTTTGAACGAGCACATATGTTTGCAAAGGTTTCACAAAAGCCTTACCGATTTTCGCTGCTTGGGTTATGTGGTGCTCAGTTTGAACTATGACTGTCGCCGTGCTTATGAACTAAGCCAATTCCTCACATTGTACCTGTGTCCAAGCACGGTATTTGCTACCGGTCACAAGCAGGGTATGCATTACTCTTCTTCCTCTTCTTATGTTTGTAATTGATTTCGGATTTTGGTTTTCTGCATTGAATTGTTTTTCCCCACGGGTATGCATTTTTCCTCTTCTTATGTTTTCCCTAGGGGAGCTTCATGTGCAGATAGTGTTTTTTAACTTGACTATGGATCATTCAAATTTTGAATTTGGAATACCCAAGATATGAAATTATGCCTTGGAACCTTTTCCTCATTATCTCTTTTGAATGTATAGGGCGCTCTCATTACCTTTTGTTTTTATTTTCTACCAGTGTGATCCAATCAACATACTCTTTTATTTTTTTTAATCTTCCCCTTTCCTGTTAAATGAAATCTGGATTATAAACTTGTGTTTTTTCTTTTGCATGTTATGTTTGAACATGAATGATCTCGGGTATTTTTAAAAATCGAAAGAAGCAATACATTTGGATCAACGCTGCATGTTTTGTGTTTTTATTCAACGCTGCTTTTTCAAAGTCTTTGCTTTGGTTTTGAAAACACTACTTTTTCTTAGTCTGCAGATTGGACAACACTGCTTTTTCATCGTCGCGGGTTTCCACAAGGGATGTTTGAATATAATAAAAACAGAGTGAAAATAAAGTATCTTGAAGCACCATATCTTCTGACATTTCCCTCAGGACAACACTACTTTTTTAAAGTCACGGGCCTTATTTCCCTTTTACGTACACTTGATTATAAAGCGCTCAAACCATAGCTGGATTTAGCTGGATTTCCCTTTGTGTACACTTGATTTCGTCTTTCACTGCCTAGGCTTCACCATGAACGCCACTTTTCCATGGGTCATTCATGTTAGATAGAAAAGGATGATAGGGGAAAATCTAGGGATATAAGGGGACTCGGAGGAGTGAGGTGATCTAAATCTAGAAGCAAAACATGAAAGTCTATATAAAGAAATGAAAGGGAAGGAAAAATGTGGGGGTGATAGTGAGGAATGGACACGGATATGTCCAATGCGGTCTAGGGGGCACAGCTACGCGATAATTTAATTTTGATGAAGAAATAATAAACAAAGCCATCTATCTCTTATCATTAGAAAATCAAACAGATGCACTAGAACCATCCTATGGGCTTTCTTAGAGATCATGGTTTATGAAAGCAAGGCCGTATGATTTCTATGACATTATTCTCTCGATGCTTGTTATGTTGTTTTATTTGGATAAAGGTATTGATTTTGCCAAACCTGTAATTGAAGCCTTGAAAGGTAAAGGTGTTTCAGCAATTGGAGCGTTTGGTTTTTGCTGGGGTGGTGAGTGCCTCTCATTTTACTGTTTTTGATGTGTTTTTTTTTTTTCCCCTCATTTTGTGTTGTAGCAGTTTCAGATCCTCATAGGTTTATGTATTGAATCAGGAGTTATACAATGATTTTATTAATCTTTATTGAGTGATGCTTGACATATTTTCCTTTTCAAGTTACACACTTTGTCTTTTAGGGAAAACATAGTCTTTTCAAAGGGAGAAAATTATCCGAGTTTTGTTGCATATTTTAGGTTAATGATAAGTTTAAGCATGTTGAGTACAAGTCTTTTAAATTACAAGACTGTTCTTATGATTTATGCTTTGGGAGGGCAATTATTTCTTGAATAGTAAACTTGTAGCTTTCATTCTAATTATTTCCTCAACGAGCATGCTTTGGTATGCATCAATTTTCATGATATTAGGATTTAGAAACTATTCCATTCGATTCATTAGGCAGTCAATAATTGAATTCTTTTCGGATGTTGAAATTCCAATTGTTATACTTGGAGCGAGCATGACACAATTTCTCCTCCAGAACTCATTAGACATTTCGAACAAATCCTATCTGCTAAACCTGCCGTAGGATTCCACCCCCTTCTCTGTGATGAAGTAGCATTCTTTTATTTTTCTTATTAGGAGGATTTACGTAATTTGGTTATACCTCTATAAACCGCCTCAAATCATACAACTTTTTTTAGTTAGAAAATGTTGTTCTTTTTCCATTTTGGATGGGGGAACAAATCATGCTATTCAACCTTCTTTGAGGTAATTGATAACATGATTACGTTTTAATCTTATCCTTTAATCTTCGCATTTGAAATTGGCTTTCATTCTAATTATGTTTCTTTTTTTTTTTTTTCTCAAGGACATTCTAATTACGTTCAAGAATAGTAAACTTGTCCATAAATTTGAGTAAAAACAAGCTATCTTTGTCTCTGTCTCTCCTAATTTCATTATGCATTATTACGATCTGATTTAATTCTTTTTGGATCTTCCCTTTCCTACTAAATGAAAGCTTGATTATAAACTTGTGTTTTCTTACTCTTGCGGGTTTTGTTTCTGTTAAATGAAATTTAGAATGTGCGAGATGTTGTTCTCTAGATTATAATCAACGAAAGAAGTTCGATGAGAAAGGCGAAAGAGAAGAATAGAACATGTGAAGAGAGAGGATGAGATGGTGAAGCAAAATGCGGATGACAAGAAAAAACGAAAAAGGGGAAAGAGAATAAGACAACATTCCATACAAGATGGTATAATTTTGTGTGGAAGATTGGAGGGTTTCGTGTAAGTAGTTACGTGATTGAAATTTAGAATGTACAGATGTCTCATTCATGTGTTTGAGAAATTTCATGTAAGTAGTTTCGTGTAAGTAGTTTTGTGATTGGAATAAGACAACTATATTTTTAAAAAATAGATGCCATATTAATTAATTTAACCAACTTTCTTGTGTTGATTTTTCATATATTTTTTATCTCTTTGAAAGTCTAATTAATTAAAGTTGGAAAAAAATTGTTATTTAAAATAAATTTAATGAGTACGATATGATGGAGCTACACAAGAGTAAGAGGGAAATTCAAATTTAAAACAAGATAAATAATGGGAAAGGGGAGAAAGACGTATGACGCATGGCAAAGACCTAGGTAGATGCACTTGGAGCTCATTATTTACAAGGTTGATGAAAGTGAACCAACGCAAACCAGTCCTTTTACCAAAGGATCCTTTTTTTTTTTTTTTTTTCCTTCTTTAAACTCGGAAAAACAAGAAGTGTTTGAGAAATAGTGGCTATGGTGGATACACGATCATTTCATTACAATTACTAAAGCAATCACTCCCACCTCTCGTGAACTCTCTCTCTCTCTCTCGCTTTTTAAAGGAGAATGGATGCGATCTTCTAAAGTGTAAAATACTAATATCACGTTTTCACAAACATGTTCAAAGAAAGAATTCCAAGCACCTACCCATTCTGGATACAGAAGCACCAGCACTGTAAAAAAACTTGATTCAAAAGACATCTTCCAACTATTATCATATGGGCACATTGAATTATGTGAAAAAGAGCCTTTCACTTGACACATCTTTGCGATTTATGTATTTTATTAAATTAACATTACTTATAATTATCAAACCTAAGTGATCATATCATTGACTTTTTCTCCTAGCTGCCTTTTACATGATAGTTTAACCTCTTCAAGAAAGTTTAAAAAAAAAAACACTCTTCCAGCAATAGTAGTATTTAGGATTGCTTTACTTCATTATGTTCTACGAAGAACCAGAATTTTTATATTGTTCAACATTCCTTTTTTTTTTCTTCCTTTTTTTTTTTTTGGCCTCTTTACATTAGTATTGATTATTATGATGAATTGAGCTATGGGAATTATCTCCATAGGTCTCTGATTGGTGCAAGAAAGAAGTAGCTTTCAGGAAAAAAAGAAAAGAAGAAGCTAAAGTACATCTTGAAGTTAAGAAACTTGTGGGAGTGCCTTGAAATCATATATTTAACGTCAATCATTTTTTGTTGCGTAGACACACATTACTCCCGATAGGGTGATACTTTGTGTCATTTTTTCCAGTCATATAACAATTACTTGGTGAATGATCTTCTCGTGGGACATAAGCCTTTTGATAATTCAATGTTATAAAGTGACGTAACATTCTTTAGGATGATATTTACTAATAATATATGAAGATGTTGTGCAACTTATGTTTGTTTTTTGTGTGCCAAATGTATGTTTGCTTTACAGAATTTGGCAACAAGAGCATGATAAAGAATGTTGTGTACTAAGTGATATCGATTAGAAGATATTATTGTTTAATATTGTTGAGATTTTATTGGTAATATATACTCTAAGTTGGTTCGAGAATATTGTTGTTTACTTGTTGAAGTTTCATTTCTAATATGTAGTCGTTCATTGGTAGTGATGTTTTAATATCCCTTAAAGATTAGAAAGTTGCATCACAAAGGAAAATATGTTTAAGTAACTCGTGAAATACTATCATCCCGCATAACGCAGGGAAGTATAAGCTCATTATTAGAGTATAAAAAGCAAAGCATAAACTGTGAACCACAATGAGTTAGGGCGAAAAATTTATTTGAAGATGGCAATTGAGGAAACGCGCAATCACAAAATTCTCACTAATATTCCGTACAAATTTACTATGGCGAGTAAATGGCAGGGCCCACACGATAACTCGTGCTTAGGTGAGAGGAGCTTTTTTTTTTGGATTACAGTCTGGTGAAAGCTATGTCTATCTTATCTACTATCATCTTTCTTTTATAATAGCAGGAACGCTAATAGACGGGCAAACAGAAAAGTTGTAAGCTTCACTCTGTCCCACGTGGCAAAGATTATTATAGCACGCACACCTATGTTTTTATTTTATTACAAAATTTAAAAAAAGAAACTCATCTCGATCTAAAAGCAAGGGAAATCCCTTTTCTCCTAGGTAATAACAATCTTGGGCACGAATCGTTTATTACTCTAAGACGTTTACATAAGCACCTGAGGACCGAGAGCTAGTTAAGAAGCCTCCTCTAACGCCTACTTATGTTCCACATCACAAAATCTTGTCTTATATGTTGGGCTGTTTGGGAAGAGAGTGAGGGCTTAAAAACACGGTAGGAAGAGAAAAAAATACAATTAGAGTAAAATGAAATGTTTAAGTTACCTTTTTCAAATAAGTTTTTAAGCAAAAAGCTACTTTTAAAAAGAAGTCACTAAATCATACTTTTTATAATGTAGATAAACTTTTATTATCATTAATCTAAACATAAATCATCCGACTTTTATTATATCTTAAGATTAAAAAAAGCAAATTGGAGAAAAGCCACCATCGCTAATCCAAGAGCTCTTAGGTTGTGTTTGGTTGGAGGTGGGGAGGGAGGGAAGGTACTCATCTTTGGTGTGAAAAGTCAGATATAATCCTGATATGATATGTTTCTAAAGTTAATATACAAAAACGATACAAAAAAACTTATGTAATTTTAAGAATTTTCCATGGATAATTTGGGAAAAAATTTGCTCCCTTCCCCTCCCTCCCCACCTACCTTCAAACCAAATATAGATTTAGTGTGTTAATGTACTACTGCTACTATAAAAAAAAAAGGTATTTGTCTGAAAAAAAAAATGCATTTTCTATTAATCATCTAAAATTAGTGTTGTAGGAGATTTTTAATAGTACGAAGCTTAACCCGTTGATTGGTGGACTGCATGAAGTGGATGAAGCTGAAGTGCTGAACAGACGGTGGAGATGAAAATTGAAATCATTAGGGGGCCCAGTCGAGGCAGAGAAGAGTAATCCCATATTACCGCACTGTACTCCTTTCTTAACCACTTGAGCGACTCTCGTCAGGGTTGCACTCTGTATAAGTTTCCGTTACTTCTCTGTTTCGTTTCTATGCTTCATACGTGCTGTTCGTGAGGAGATAAACTCCGGGCTTCCTTTCCTAAGGTTGGCGTTTGGGGCGGAGTTTCCCTGTTCCTTCTTAGTTCTATTTCTTCATTCAAAAATTCGTCAGATCTGATTTTTGTTCATTATGTCTGTTGCATGATTCGCTGGTCTATGCGTTTGTTCTTCGCTCATTTGCCTTCTGCTCTGATTTCTATTTCATCGCGAGAATTTTCGTTGAATTATATGTGGAAATTATTTTACTGTAAACAGAGTAGTCGATCGGGTAATTGCGAGTGCTCGCGAATCTAGGATCTCGTCAGCCATGAATTCTAGGAGGTCAGTGTGAATTATCGATTGATGCTTGCCTTTATTTTTTGAATAACCGTTTTTTTTTTTGTTAAGAAAAAATGGATCTATAGCGTCTGCCTGTTTTCGATGCATCGATCTGTGGATTTATTTCTTCAAATAGACTTTTTATTATTCGACTTGATAGTCAGCTATTGGTAATTTGGATCCCTGTGTCATAGTTTGGGTTTCCGTCCGAGGAGAATTTTTATCGGCTTTATAAAATTTATCGCCACTGATTGACAAATTGCAAATTTCAAAACCCTGATTCCATTTAAATTTTGGTCATACACTTCGGATTACTCGGCTGGATTGAAATTCTGTTTGTGCAATCTAGATAGAGTGTCAATGTCGACGTCCTCCCCAAATTCGCTGCTCCTTGCGTCTTCCAATTGTTGTTACAGTCATTGTTGATCCGATGACTGAGCTATGGGTTGCATGTCGATTATTGATATTAAATGTGATGTTTGTTTCTTGATAGAGAATATGTCTTTGATTTAACTGGTTTCAATTGGTTGGTCTAGCTTATTATGGTGCCAACAAGAATTGGGATGAGGATGAAGTTGCTAAAATCTATGTAGGTTTCTCTAAAATCACTGCCTGAGTCTTTGTTCAAGGTCCATGCCATGGGTCTTGGGTTCCTGGTACTCCAACTCTTCACATTCCATAAATTTCCGTACATACCATGGGTCATTGCCTAGCTGTGTCAGGCGCATATTGGAAGTCATGGGTTGCACTTTGTCCACTGCCAGTCAAGTCAACCAAATGTGTAGGAGAATTCACAGAATTGGGTGCATCTTTGTTGAACTAGGGGCATGTCATATGTTTGCTACTCCTTTGATCCTTAATGTAAGAACTATTTAATTAATTTGGGTAGATTAAGGAAGCTAGGTAAATTAGTTAATTGTAACAAATGTGATCTATTCTTCCTAAAAATTTCTCCTATTTGAATTTGATTTCTACTATTGTTGAGGGAGTATAAATGTATTTTGGGTAAACATGAGAAATAAATTTGATTGAGGTCTTACAATTAGGATCAACACAACCTTCTACTAGCCCCTACATTTAGGATCTGAGGAGTAGTACTTATGTTTTCGAGAAAATATTTTTTACAAGACATTTTCAACATGACACTACTGGAAACCATAAAATAGTTGTTTTGCTTGTCAGGATTTTTATCTTAAGATTGTTACTCAAAGATATGTCTAGAGCCAATTCTCTTGGTGTATTCTCTCATGTAATTTTATGTTTTATGTTATGATGGAGATATTGGTTCAGTTTATAGCTGTTCAAAGGTTTAAATAGCTAGAAAAAAATTTATGTTGTTTATATAATTTGCTTGTTATCTGGCTGTTATGGGTTTTATTTATTTCTTAATCCTTGCAGGGATCTCCGAAACAACAGGGTTGCCCTCTTTGATGGCATTGAAGAAGGTGGCATCAGGGCATCATCCTCGTACTCTACTCATGAAATTGATGAACATGACAATGAAAGAGCACTAGATGGATTGCAAGATAGAGTCATTCTTCTAAAAAGAGTAAGTTTATCATGGTTCATAACTTGTCCAGTTTCCTTCTGATCTTACAGTAAAAATTCTTGATAATCATAATGGCATGCTTTTCTTTCATGCCATCAGTGACCATCTCAGCCTTCTTGTTTTCCTTCTCTTTTCCTTTTCTTTATCAACATTTCTTGTTAATGTGGCTGCTGCGGAGGTGTTATCTTCTTTTATCTTTAACATTTTGTTCTTTGCGTTAATTTTTAGGATTGGAGCGTTTCCGAAACACTCAAGACGCGAATCGATTGGGTTAAATGGGTCCAATGTCATTTTTGTAATTTTCTTAAAACTGAAGGGTGAATCAAATCATTTTGAGAGAGTTGAAAGCCCTAATTTTCACTTAATCGTTGACTTAATAGGAGGCAATGATATTGGAGTTTTAGATGTTGCATGAGCCAAAGTTTGAGGCAAATGTTATTAGTGGAGATGTACTTTAATTATTCTAATTTTTTCAATAAGATATTAAAAATATTACTTAATACTAAGGTGTTGTCCATTTTGGATTATATTTCCCCCTGTATCTGGGACTGTTCGCCTCCATCTTTTTCACTGTTGACTGGAGGCAAACATTCTGTTCTCTAATTCAATAAGAGGTGTTGTCCATTTTGGATTATATTTCCCCCTGTATCTGGTTTTTATGGACCGTTCAAAATATATAAACATGTAGCAAGTCAGATTGTATTTCGTACTGATATGATTTAGCATGCATTTCTGTGGATTATTTAGGAATTTTTAACTGAATATTAACTGGATTTATTCTTTTTAATGGTCATGATTGCAACAGCTGTCAGGTGATATAAATGAGGAGGTGGATAACCATAACCTTACGCTGGACCGAATGGTATGTAAGTTGCAACTGTTGGAAGTTGAAACCTAATTTGATTTCTGCTCTGTTAATTTTTTTATTCTGCTGTGGTATAATTTTGTGGTACTGATTTAGGGCAATGATATGGATGCATCAAGAGGAGTCCTTTCAGGCACTATGGACAAATTTAAAATGGTATCTTTCTAAAAATCATTTATGCTTTTTGTTGGATTGATTCTTCTTTTGGTTCCTCTTTATACAGATTATTTAATTAATTCTTGTCCTCCTTTTTTTTTTTTTGGTTGGGAATAAAATGGATGAGGGTTGGGATAAAGGTATTGATTATCTTGTATAATCTTTCAGGTGTTCGAGACAAAATCGAGCCGGAGAATGTTCACACTTGTTGTGTCATTTGTCGTAGTTTTTCTTATTGTATACTATCTAACTAGGTAACTGTCATCTGCGCTAGGATTGAGAAGGAGCTGTTCTTGATTTTACTGTAATTAACGTTACTAGTAAGATACTCCTGTGTTTGTATAAAGATTTTGATAATATAAACAGGTATTGAACCCGAATAGCAATGTTCATACTTATTTTGCTGTATGTTATCTCCTCTTTCTGATTGAGCCATAGATTTTCGAAAGAATAGAGCAGCTTTTGTTAGCGTTTTTAAGGAAGAGATTTTCCAAATAGATTGCAACATCCGATCGTACTCTCTATTAAAGCTTAAATTAGCCTTCAACTGTTCTCAATTAAGCGCTAGTCAAATGTCTCCAGCATTTTTTCCAGTGACCCGAGTTAGTACATGGTAGTAACCTTGATGATCTCGTTGACTAAATAGGTTTACAAAAGAATTTTTATAGGAAGATTTGCACGACTGACCTTGACATTTTGAGGTGCATTACAAGAATTTTTCTTGGAAAAGCAATAATTAGATCTAGTTGAGTTGTCGTTTGCCATGTTGGAAGTGCAATGGCTGTTTGCCTGCCCTAATTTCGCCCTCAAGGATCCAACATATGGCATCTGTACAATCTGGACTGAGCTATGGGATGGGAGATCAGGAGATAGTCAACGATTTTATCAAAAAAAAAAAAGTAGATGGTCAACGAGCAGGTCCTTTTTTGTTCTCTTGTCTGAGACGAGAATGCAGGTTATTCGTGCTCTTTTTGAAGATTTTTTTTTTTTTTTTTTTGCTACAAAATCTTAGAAAAGGAGTTGGGCTCACCCCACAGTCCAATGGTATAACGCTATGACTTTGATTCATAGAGGATACAGGACTCACATATACCTCTATTTCACAATTTCGTTACCTCATTTCACTTAGCTTAAAATGCCTCACTTAACGCTTTTACCAACTCTAGGATCGAAACCCTCCCCTTTAATGAGAGTGTCCGACCCCTTTACTAGTTGAATCCAAAAACAAAGGGTTCCTTTTTGAAGTTATGGGCGCCATGTTTGTATTACACTTACTACTTTTTGGGGAAATTAGAATAGAATTTCACGTGTCTGTCAAAAAAAAAAAAAAAAAAAAAAAAAAAAAAAGAACAAGAGAATAGAAAATTCTATATTGCAAGGGGTAATTGAAATTTAAGAGTTCCTTATACTCCCCTTGGTTTTTAATATAAGAAACATGAGTTCATCATGGTCCTAATATAAACATATTTTTTAATTTATCAATTTTTTTTCTAATTTACATCTATTGATGCTCTTTCAACAATAATTATGGAGAGTGGGAAAGAAAGGAATCATGGAAAATGACTAGGGTGTTTTAGAAAATAAATGTCATGTTAACTAACTTCTTTAATCTAATCAAATTAAGCAAATATGTCTCATACTAAGGACGAGAGGAGTATATAGATAAAAGATGTCATGGTTATAATGGTAAGGAATCTCTCCCAGCTCATAAGAAGAATCATATATCTAGAGAAGTAATTCTTATTTATATATTTTAAGCTTATTGTATGTATAATGTTAAAGGAAGATGGCAATATTAGTTTTTAAAAGAATGGTTAAGGCGTAGATTGGCTAACAAAGTTTTATGTTAGGAACACCTAACACAAATAAGTTTTAAAGGGGACAAAAATATCAACCAACAATTAAAAATGGGGCAACTATCACCATGGCATTAAAATCAACCTAACGACTGTTTGGTGAGAAGAACGTTGTCTAGGTGGCTGGTGAGAGGGTTGAAGGGAAAGGTGATTGCAAAAAGGCAATTGATAATTGCCCCTACCTTCATTGCAACTATCGATTACGAGATTGAAGAGGGAAAGGTGATCTGGAAAAAGGGGCTTCAATGGCTACATCTTCGTCAATGTTGATGATAAGATGCAGGCAATTAACAATTGCCCCTACCTTCGCTGCAACTATCAATTACGAGATTGAGGAGGGAGGCGATCGGGAAAAACGGGCTTCGATGACTACATCTTTGTCATTGTCGAGATGACTGCTTGTTTGAACTTACGACAACCCAGGTCAGAGGTTCTATGGCTGCCCATACTACTACCAGGTAAGCATGTGAAATTGAAACTGGAAAGGGTGTGGGTGGGTCCTTGGTGAAAATTTTCATTTGACACTTATTATGAACATAGGATGGGGGTGTGGATTCTTCACTTAGCATGATAACAAATACAGTGATTAAGGAGCTTTTGGATGACATTGACAAATTATATGATGAAAATTGCTTTTCTTCAAAGAGCAGAGCATGGGTAGAGTGCTAGAGATTGAGCGAAGAGCTTGATGCAATACATGGTGAATTGAGGAAGCTTAAACACAGACATGAGCTATATGATGAGGAACTTAGGAAGGGGAAATTAATTTTAAAGTAGCAATGTCATTGTTGTTAGTTACATGTGTTTGGTTGTATGTCTTATATCTGAAGATGTAATAGTGGATGAAATTTGTTGTGTCAATTGGGTACTTATAATCTGTAGTGGTTAACGACCAGAGTATGGACATTTAATTAGTACCTATTTCTATGTGGTCTTTATATATAAGGGTTAAGTACCAATTTTACCCCTGAAGTACGCGCCCAGGAGCAATTTTTCCCCTTAAGTTTTCGGTGAGCAATGTTGCCCCTTGAGTATCAAAACGGAGCAATGTTGCCATTCCGTTAAAAACCCTAATGGTCAACTAATTGTCAACGTTAGGGTTTCTAACGGAGGGGAAACATTGCTCCGTTTTGATACTTCAGATGCAACATTGCTCCGCCGAAAACTTAAGGAGCAAGATTGCTCTTGAGCACGTACTTCAGGGGCAAAATTGGTACTTAACCCTATATATAACTGTATAGAGAGTATGTATATGTAATTAGTAGCTATTTGCCCTTTGATTAAGGTACAAGCAATTTTAGTTTATTGTCTTGTGCTATGCGTTTGCACTCATTATGTTGTTAGTAATTGTGAGATTGGCATGTTGTAGGATGTGGTATATAAGTTTTAAAAAGTGAAACCTGATAAACAAAAGCAGAACAAAAATTGGTTTCTCTGTACCTTTTCTCGTCATTACAGCTCCAACAAGTAAATCATGAAATTAATCAACTACTTCGACAGTAATACACTCTAAACCCAGAACAACAACAATTTTTTGGGAAAATCGATAGTTACCTGTCAACATTGTCAACACCCTAAACCTTAGTCAAATGTAGATTCTCTCTTTCCATGCGTGATTTTTGTTGGCTTTTGCTCAACCATACTCGCTTGCAAACTAGGTTGGAGAATCTCTCACACTTTCGCTCCCATTCCTTTGATTTTGTCAATTTCGCCTCCTCTGCTTATGGGTTTCTCTGAATTCAGACACTTATGGGTTTCTCAAACTGTGAACGCTTGTTGGTTTCTCGATTTCTCGTCTTTCGTTTTTTAAGTTCAGCATCTTCGATGAAGGTAAGCTTTTGTTTTGTTTTGTTTTTTTTTTGACACGTGTATGTCATATCATCGTTTGCTTTCCGCCATGTGAACAATTTGAGTTAAACTTTTTCCCCCTCTAACTATTTAACAGTCAAACTCTTTAGTTTTAACCGTTGGTTGTCCCATTTTTAATTGTTGATTGATACTTTTATCCTCTTTAAAATTTATTTGTACTAGATGCTGCTAGTGTAAAACTTTTTTTGGCTAATATGTACTTGAACACTTGAAAGAATGCACTTTGAAGTTTGAAGGATGTTTGTTTTGATTGAAATATGACTATTATTTTTCTTCATTTTATTTGATAATTAAAAATGAGTTTTGATTGTGCCAAATCTAAGTTGCCTTGTCTATGAGCGCATAATTGATGAAAATAATTTATTTGAACAACAAGCTCTTTGTTGAGATAGTAAGCGGTTTACGTTATAAGGAGGAGAACACAAATTTAAATTTAAATCTTGGAAAACACACTTATTTAGAGAGTCAAAAACCCTTTTTGCTTAAGTCTCGAAAGAGAAATTCTACATAAAAGAAAAAAAGAATTGATGTGTAAAAAACTTGATTTGAATGAAGGAGAAATGAGAGGGTGGGGGATAAAAATGGCGGGAGATGGGGATGAGTGAGGGAAGAAGAAGGAAGGTTTTGTCGGGATCGAAGCATTGGTTTCAGAAACAGGTTGCTTTACACTGCAGCAGGTGGGGTGGGACGGTGGGTGTCATCCTTCACACAAAAGCTACCCCCTTCCCTTCCCTTCCCTTCTGGCCAACTTCAACATTCTTTTGTAGGGCAAGGAATCTTGGATATATATGCTCAACCCCTTGACAATCCCATTTCTCCTACTCCTTCTATTCCTATACATCAACACCTACGTCCCCTATCATCCCATTTTACTTCATCTTTCTCATTGCACTTCAATTTTTTTACCTCAACTCATATTGGGGAAAAAAATATATTCTTATTGCACTATAAACTTTGTCCTCTATTTAAAGTCAGAGATTGTATCTCATAAGTCATAAGTTGGGACCATATTATTGTGTGCAAGTCTTAGCTTGCTTAAAGGAAGGTGCAATGAATCCTAGTTTGTAGCTAGGTTTGGCCATCCAATATGACATATTTTTGTTGGAAGAGGAGCCAAACTCTCTCTCTCTCTCTCTCTCTCTCTCTAATCTATACCTCTTTGTACCTTTGTGCTGCACTATTCTTGTTAGTTTGCAGAAGAGAAGATCTGCATTATGTATGAGAGTCTCTCGTTGTTCATCATTGGCACATTAGCAAATAGCAAGAGGTGAAGTAACCTTAGTTTCATTGTTTCAAATAAATAAAGTATCATTTGGCCGACCTCACACTCATTATTCAAGGTTTTTTCCTCAGTGTCTTTGTTATAGCTCCCTCTCCCTATTCTGTAATCTTGTACAAATAATTTTCTCTGTACGGTCTATATGGCTACCATACAATTTTTTTTTAATTATTAATATCATTTTACATTTTATGAAAAAGAATAAATGGAATAATCGATAATTTTCTTTTGTCGCTTATATATTCTATATACTATATCACAGCATATATCTTGATTCATAAGCTTCCGGTGGAAACCTGTCGCATTCCCGTCATATTTATGCAAGTGGGGACCTGCCCCATTATTCTTGCTTCATGGATATATCCTCGTGATGACTTGTCTTTGTCAAATTATTGTAAGCACAACAATACAAACAAACTGATAATTAATTAACCAACAAAATGCAAGACGATCGATGGCAGAGAAATATAATTCTCGTTGAGGACCAGCCAGTTATTAGTTATATGGCATTATTATATTAACTTTCAAAGCAAAACACATATAAACGTTTAAAATATGAAAGAGAGGGACGACTGAGAATTAGGATCTACGTCATACGTTAGAAACAAGCATCAATATGCCTCCGTCCACGGCCTGCTCTATATAACTTTTATATTACATTTAGGTGCAACCTGCATCTCCCTCTTACTTTTCTCTCCTAATTTTCAAATCCTTCTTCAAATAATTATTCATTAACCTGCTGTCTCTCATGTATACCAACTACTAGCTAATTGATAACATAACTAGTCTATTGTAAATTATAATACATATTTTCCATTGAATCAAAAAAGAGAATCGAGCTAGTGATCTTCCCATACATATATATATATATATATATATATATATATATATATATATAACTTCTATATTATCATGAGAAGGTGACATTTCTAACTAACCAGTTGATTCCCAGCCACTCATTTTTAGTATACCAATGCAAATAAATCAACAAAATGTTGCTTTTCCCTCTAGCTATACCCTCACACACACACACTTCCTCCAGTCTTTAATATAACATACGCTTTAATAAAGAAATTAAACTGCAGATTGAATTTTATATTAAGGAGGGAGTACATATGTGTTCAATTAAACACAGGGCATTACACTAGTTTTTACAGCAATATTACAATTCATTATCACAAATATATATGTAAGTGATTTATACAGTTTGTTTGCGCGTGCGCACCGGTGTGTACTTGTATATAAACATATCATCAATTATGAATTGGCACCGTCGATGCATTCTCTGAAAATATAACTCGATCTGCCAAATAGAAGCAGCCAAAAACAAAAGTCTTAATAACTTCGATATCAAGACAACTAATGAGACTCTATGTAAATCATTTTCTTTGAAAGTAATATGTTCTATATATATGAAGAACCAAGGAGAGCAAATATTTCTCTCTAACTATTACATTTGCAATTTGCTCAAGCTCATTTAAACATCAATTTTGATATGACCATAACCATAAAAGCGCTTTCATTTAGAACTTCGTTGGATGCATCCAAAACTTGAGACAAGCTAATTAACTGAGGTATATAGCACAAGTAAAAATGCAAGCATGCTTGGTTTGCTCGCTGGTCAGAAGCTTAATCTCACAAAGATATAATGTATGGTTGCCATTAATTTTAAATTAATCTCTGTCGTGTATACGATTAGTAGGAAATAGGGAGATGAGCAAGACCTATTTTCATAGTAGGAATTAAGTTTATCAATGTCAAACACTAAAACACTTTAGTCGATCACACATATCTTCAGAAAATAGCGAGTCAAAATTAATTAAAGCCCTGATTGCTGTTCCACTCATTCCTCAGCAGCAAAACAACCACTTCATAAATTTTGGAAATCGCTCGCAATGATGCTATAAAAATATTCAAATACACTCATGAAAAGGTAGATTGGTGGAAAGGACAAACAAGTCAAGCATAATCTAGCAGAATTAAATCAAACCTCCAAAACTTTATAAGTTAACAATAGGATTAATTTAGCCTAATCATTGTTGTCTTCAGCAGGAAGCTTCATACAGAAATTGAACCAAAGAGGGAGAAAGGATAACATAGAGAGAGCCAATGAAGAAACAAAAACAATTTGTGATCGATAATAGAACATCAAGCTAGCTAGATAGATGGATGGATTTATGCTGGAGAAATATGAATATCTATTGGATACCTTCCTCAGCGGAACCTTGATATATATCATCAATGAAAAGGCCCTAATAACTCAGCTTTAGGCAAGTAGCTCAACAGTAGCTTCCAACCTCTCCAGGCTATATATATACAGCTACCGTCGCCTTTAATTGATTTCAGAAACCAGACATAGGCGTGACAGAAGATTTGAAGCTGTACAATTATAGATATGTATATAGGCGTAACAACTCTCCGGAATATAGATATATATACACTCTTGATTTGATTGGGAGAAGTTGAATATATATGAATGTGTTAGGAATGATAACCCAATCGAAGCTCCAAATCCAGACCATCTTCTTCACTGCTACTTCTTATCTTCTCTTTATTATCGCCCACATAAAGTGGAGTACTAGACAAACTCAAACCCGTCATCCAATTGTAATCTCCTCCAAACACATCCCGATCCCTGTGATCACAGTACTGTTCTGCAGGAAGAGCAAGTTGGGAGGGAGGGTAATTAGAATTATAATTGCTGTTGTTATCTACCTCAGAAGAAAAGTAATTCCCAGGTGGGAAACTTGAAATTGCATGGTCGATCTCGTGGTCTTCAATCATTTTGGTTGAAGTGGAAGCAGAAAAACTGGGTTTGGTGGACTTGGCTCTATCTTTCCTGTGAATATTCATGTGGCCACCTAGGGCTTGTGCTGTGGTGAACCCTCTCTTGCAAAACACACACTCATATGATCTTCCTGTACTAATTCCCCTTTCTTCATTATGCTCCGATCGATCATCACCACTTTCTTCGCTCCAGCTCTTTGACTCTTCCGTGTACCTGAACTCCATTCTGGCTTCCTATGATAGATACTAGAGTAATCGGGGGAGAGAGAGGGAGAAGGAGAGGGAGAGGGAGGGAGAAGGGCATGTGTTTATTAGTATATATAGAAAAAAGATGAAGAATATAGAATATGCCTTTACTCCCTGGTTCATAATACAAGATATATTTATCTAATATGATTAAATTATAAAAATTAATTGAATTAGTTAATAGGATCTACATTTTTCTAAAATACCTAAATCATCTTCCTTAATTCTCTCATTTCCTCTCTTCCTTAATTATTGTTGGGGTAATAAAAGTAAATTAGAAAAAATTGATAAATATAAAAAAAAAAAAAAAAAATATATATATATATATATATTATATCTAGAACCAAAATCAACTCCACAAATATACATGTCCTTAATATAAGGACATGTATAGTTATTAATTGAGGAATAACGCAGCCGGCTAGGATTCATCTCACTTTATATATAAGACAACAGGTCATTTATATACTATTGCTATCTCTATTCTTTATTCTTGTTTGTCTTCCGTTACCTTTTTCTCTTACGTACGCAAGCCTATATTTGTATTTCATGTTAACACATATCAATATATATATTCTCTCTCTACGTATGCAGTAGTGATGATAAGGTTTATTTCAATTAATTAGAACTGTTAATTTGTAAGTTGCTACAATAATAGATTAAGTAATCAAAATTGATAGCAAATAATAAGGCTTAAAATGCCCCCAAAAAATTCTTGTGTACGCCTGTTATTTAATAAAATATTGTTCTCACAGTTTTAATTTCAATATGATTACTTTTGTTTCCTAGATAAAGTGTTCTTCTCTGCTTATAAACTGTAGTACGTACCTTCATGAAAACACAACATCAATATCCCAAATGCGACTATTAACTCAAGGAACAATTATAAACATATCTTTTTATGTTCATATCATCAAAACTTCTAGACAGGAGATGTATGTGAACGCATTTTTAAGGCGTTTGAAGTGGCAATTAATTAATTAATTATCAATAACTGTCCAAGTTGTCTTGTTTTAACACTAAACCCAAAACGCGCGTAATTGACTTGATATAATTCTCTCAAGTGGAGAAAACAGAACACAAAGGTCAGTTCTACGAGTGAGTAGGTAGTGAATGAAATATCATGAACTTCTAACAATAGGAGGGGTCACTAGTGGAAAAAATGCTTTTAAGACTGGACAAAAAGCACCCTCTAAAACCGGATCTAGAACCGGTCTTGATACAGGTGGTATTAAAAGTCTATTACTGCGACCGGTCTTAAAAATAAGACTTTTTAGATTGAACTTTTTAAGCGTCCGGTCTTAAAAAGTTGGCAAAAACTAAAAAAAAAAAATCTCCCCTCGAGCACCTATGCCGAAACCACCTCTGTTGGAGGCCACTAGCTGCTTGATGATGAAGAAGAAGGGCTCGCGCTCTCACTCGATACAATGAAAAATTGAATTCCCTTGCCAATTAATCAGCAACAAGCACAAACCAGGAAAGAAAAAAGTCGATACAAAAATAATACCTTAAGCGAATGGGAGACTTATGCTCGAAAACCTAATTTTGCGATTCGTTGAAACCGAACACCCAAAATTCCTAATTTCAGCAGAGTCAATCGTGAGAAGGAAAAAAAGGATTCAAAATCAGCAAATCTAAACAAATGATTGAGCCAGATCAGAGGAATCACAAAAAGGGGAAAAAAGTCTCAACCAATATAATACAAATCTAAACAAGATTGAGCCGATCGGAGAAATCACTACTTCTATGGAAGAAAGAAAATACCTAAAGAAATCAAGAAATAAAATACCTAAATCGAGGAACCATTCCCCAAATCGATGTGAAGATTGAGCCGATCTCTTCTTCGAACCAAGACAAGATCATAACCATTCCCCAAAACAAGTAAACGAGAATAGGTAATTCTAGATCTGGATTCGTGATTTTGGGAAGGAAAATCTTGGCGGACATTTCGTTGTCTTCGAAATCACTACTTCTTTACCTACCGATGACGGAGTCGACTCTAAAAACGGAGTTGACTCTTAGAAAAATGGAGTCGATGCTCGAAAAACGGAGTCGACGCCCGGAGGAATAGAGTCGACTGAGTCTCTCTACACGGTCGTCTCTATATGTGAGAGAGAGAGTGAAACACGCGGATAGGAAGGGCGGAGTTCTGGAGAAGGGGTTTTTTTATTAGACTGGACTTAAACATCCGATCTTAAAAGGATTTTTTAGACCGGACTTAAAAAATCCGGTCTTAAAAGTATAATTTTTAGATTGGATTTCTTAAACATCCGGTCTTAAATTTTTTTTTATATTTACGAAATCACATCGGTCATACTTTTCGACCTATTCTTCTATAATCCGGTCTTAAAAAATTCTTCATATTTACGAAATTGCCACCGGTCATACTTTTAAGACTGGAGCTTCAATACTCCGGTCTAAATGAGATGGTCTTAAAGCCATTTTTTCCACTAGTGATACTTTTAAGACCGGATATTTTATAATATAGTCTTAAAAGTGTTCTATATATTTATGAAATTGCCACCGGTCATACTTTTAAAACCAAATCTTTTATAATCCTATCTTAAAAGTGTTCTATATATTTGTTGGAAGTTCAGATTAATTAGTTAGCATATACAATTATATTATGCAATTATCTTAATTAAGTTGTTAGAGAGATTTTAGGAATTAAGTTAGCAGATTATGGTTTTTTAAATTTCGTAATTATATTCTTGATTGTAATCCCCAGATTATATTATGCAATTATCTTAATTAAGTTGTTAGAGAGATTTTAGGAATTAAGTTAGTAGATTATGGTTTTTTGAATTTCATAATTATATTTCGATTGTAATCCCTAGATTATAGGAACTCCAGGTCAGAAGATTATTTACTTATTAGCATATGTATATAATTCCAATTAAGTGAAGGAATAAATCATCGCATTCTCGGACTCATCTCTGATCGGCGTCTTCTCAAAATATTTACAAAATTGCCACCGGTCATATTTTTAAGACCGGATCTTTTATAATCCGGTCTTAAAAGTATTCTATATATTTACCTTACCAAGGTTATACTTTTAAACGATCCTTTTTATAATCCGGTCTTAAAAGTGACCTTATATCTCAAACAAGGGGTTTGATTTAATTAACTAGAAATTAATTAAAACTTTTATAAATTAAAAGTATTCTATATATTTACGAACGTGCCACGGTCATATTTTTAAGACCGATCCTTTATAATCTAGTCCAAAAAGTTCTTTATATTTACAAAACTGCCACCGGTTATACTTTTAAGACTGGAGCTTCAATACTTGATCTAAATGAGGCGTCTTAAAGCCCTTTTTTCCACTAGTGGGTGTCTCTATTTACCTTCCTCTCTACTAACTATCTTTACCATTGGATCAAAATGATTTATATTTAATATTTTATAACAATATGATTATAATATTTTATACAGAAATACATATAAATACCAAATAAATTTATAAAACCCTAAAAAGTAGATTTAAACGGTTAAAATTATATCTATTCAACACTGTAAACTTTTATTAGAATATTTTATAATTTTTTTTTTTTTTAATTATTTAACCATTTATCAAAACCCCCAAAGGTCCTTGTCACCTCTAAGTCTTTTTCCAAATTCGCGGTTGGAGGTTTTGCAAATTCATTTGGTATTTAAATGGAATTTTCCCTTAAAATTATATCTATTCAACACTGTAAACTTTTATTAGAATATTTTATAAATTTTTTTTTACCATTTATCCAATGCACTTCTGAATTGTACGTTTATGTTAAACTTTACTTAGTTTAAATTTATTTATTTATTTATTGGTATTTAATATCATAATATTATTATTATAAAACATTACATTTCAATTATATCAGAAGTTAATCCAATGATGGAGATAATAAGTGGAGATGAAAGTAAATAAAGATACCCTCTTCGGAAGTTTTCAGAGGTACTATATATGCATGCCTATGAACTGAGAAATATGAAATATCAATTACTCTCTCTTTCTCACATTCCACAGTAAATTATATTAATTGTAAGCTATAATTATGATATCTACACTAAGTTAATTAATTTTATGCTATAATTATAATGTTTTTTTGATGCATCAACAACTAATCTAAGGATAGTTACATGCAAACGTATCTAATTATAGAGTTAAGAGCCCCGACATGCTTCCAAAGATTAAAAAGGCTCCTCGGCGTTCAGGAATAACTAAATTCGGGTATTTGTTTTTAAAGGGTTTTTTTACTCCTACATATATACAAAAGCCAATTTACTACGTACAAAGTCAAAAAGGTATCAAATATATATCTAGAGAGAGCGGGAGAGATCTTGCGTACCTAGGAATGAATGAGAGAGCATGACCTCTCAGTGGGGCGTTAGTGATGACACTGACAGGGACGGGAAACGGTGCAGAGAAACCCAACACACAGATCAATATTTCACACTTTACTTACTGTATCGATCGTTTTTGGGAGGAAACAAGCAGGAACCTTCCCTCTTCTTTGCTTCAAAAATGTGATATCGATCATCCTTTTTGTAGCTTATATACTTCTCTTGTCTTTCAACATTTTGCTTCAGATCTAGTTATTGTCATATACGTGTGTCTACAATGCCTCATCTGCATATGTATCCATAATCTTAATTGACCTTATAGGTAAGCAATCTTTAAGTATTCTTTGAGTCTGAAAATATACCCTGACCCTGATAAAGCTCTAATAAGACCCAACTCACAGAAACTTCCTTATAGTTTAACTCTAATCCCATACATTATATTGCTCCTGTTCTTGTGATATATATGTAATTGTAAGGGCATTAATTTTATCCGTGATCCCATTGTTTGCTACAACTTTTAGCCCTTTATTGTCTGGATCACAAATTAAATACCAATTAATGTTATATAATCTCAAAGTTAGAACTAACACTACTACAAAAAGCTAAAAAAATGACCTAAATAAGGCCTAATTAAAGTCCCTTTTCAAAAGGACGTCTCGTCGGGGGTAGTTGAAAATTCAAACTTTTGGCATCCTAAATAAATTTCAGGACGCCTTACCTAAGGCGTCCTGAATAAATTTCAGGATGCCTTACCTAAGGCGTCCTGAAATTTATTCAGGACGCCATATTACTTTTTTTTAAAAAAAAAAAAACCCCCAAACCTTAGGTTCGGGGAGCTAATGAGTGAAGCCAGCGTCTCGTCTCAGCAAGCAACGATTTGGGCAAACGAAGATCAGCATCTCGGTGCTCTCCACGACGGTGCAAACCTTGTTCTAGACCGGTAGTTCTCTAAGAACCAATCCAAAAAACAAAAACAAAAGAACATGCTAAAGGATCGGAGGCTCCGGAAGAATGTAACAAAAGCAAACCCGAAAAAAATATAAAAAGCAAGAGAACAAACCCGAAAAATCGAAATAAAAAACAATAAAGAGAACAAACTCGAAAAACCAGATCTGCAATGAAAGAGGAGCATAGAGGAAACTCAGATCTACAATGAAGGCGGTTTTCGGCATCGCTGGGTCTCGGATCTTGGCGGCGAATGAGCAACGCGGTGGGAGAGCAACGCGGTGGGAGAGCGACGCGGGGAAGCGTCAAGGTGAAGGTGAAGGAGCTACCGGAGAGAGAGAGAGAGAGAGAGAGAGAGAGAGAGAGAGAGAGAGAGAGAGAGAGAGAGAGAGAGGAGCTGGAGCATAAAAGGTGAAAGAAAAAAAAATTGAGAGGAGCATAAAAGGTAGCTGATCAGAGAGAATAAAAAGTCACAATTATTCAATTGGCGACCTGAATTTAATTCAGGTCACCAAAATTCCCGAAATTTCTCACTGGGCGCTAAAAATTTCCTAAATCGCACCAAATAATTAATTTCTCAAGCCAAAATTCCCAAATTGGCGACCTAAATTTAATTCAGGTCGCCAAAATTCTTGAAATTTCTCAATGGGTGCCAAAAATTTCCTAAATCGCACTAAATAATTAATTTTGGCATCTTAAAATCTCATTCGGGGCGCTTAATTCATAAAATTTCTCTTGGGCGCCAAAAAAATTTTAAATACCAAAATTCCTAAAATTTCTCAAATTGGTGACCTGAATTTAATTAATATTTGAGTTGTCTAAAGTCTCAAATTCAAGTAAATAATTACGACAATGCCACTGCCTTCATTTTTTACTTCCTTTTTAAAATAGGCACTTTTTTAGGATAGTAGTATCTATATTTTGTAGTAGTGTGATTGGTAATTAATGAATAATTTGATTTGAAAAGAGGTTATAGAATGTATACACTCATACAGCGAGTGTGTGTTTTCCATGATTCTGATGGTTGTTTGTCGTTGATGATTTTTTTTTTTTTTTTTTTTTTGGCCTTGTACTAATAAGAAGTTGTCAAATGCCAATTGTCATATGCATCATTATTTAAAATCCCCAGCTTCCCTTCTAATCTGTGAACCTATAAGTACTAATTAACTAATTTGAATAGGTTAATTAAGAATGTAAGTTAGGTTAGTTATTACGATTTTTGTATATATGTTTTTCTAAAATGTTTTAATTATCTTTATTAATTCTCTCCCTTCTCTACTATTTTTATTATTGTTGAAAGAATATCAATTAGGTAAAGTTGATAAAAATGCAAAGTGAGTCTTACATTTAGGACTACAATCAACTCTTCGACTAGATTTTATATTAAGAAGTACTATATAATTATATAATTTTTTTTAAAAAAAATATCCAACACAAGATTTATCATTTTACATGGGTTTAATTAGCATAACAATATTTTATTAAAAAATCAAAGATATGTGTTTCTTCCTTATATGTGATGTAGAAAGTTTAAGCCTTTGAGCCTAGTTTGAAGTACAACAGTATTATTTGTTACAATAATTGATAAAATCATTCATCAACTTGTGGTTACTTATTAATTATACTTATATTATACTACTCGTTAATTCTAATCTATGCAGGTCAATGAGTAGTATATAATTGGATGGTAGTGATGAGTCGCATGGTTCAATTATTACTATTATTATTTGCATTCTTGGATTCCGTCGTACTGAGTCATACATACTCAAAATATAATGAAAGAATTAAAATGTGCTAATTAATTAGTTAGGGAATGACCTCATTAATTAATTGGTGCATAATAAATTAGAGACAGTCATTACATTTCTGACTTGGCCTTCAAGAAAATAACAGGAGAATAATATCATAAAGACGAGGACAAAAATAAGAAAAATGAGAGACAATAACATGAGTACTACCAAATACTTGTCTTCTATTAATCAAATTTTCTTGTTGATTTTATTGAACAAACATATGTTCACACATGTTTTATTATCGTATAGTGTTAGTTTCCTTGGCTTTGTTTGCAATTAAAGCAATTCTCGTCACGTTGATGAGATCCCATCAGCCTTTTCTTCACCCAGTTGGATCTCTCTGCGCAAACACATCAGATAGATTAACCTCAGACTATTTATGATAATCAATCACTTAATTAATTATGGTTAATAATTGATAATTGAGATGGATCCGTCTAATCATATAACAATGTAACTTAAACTTATATATTGATTAAGATGGTGATGCAATGGAAGCCCAGTAGACCCAGTAGTGGACCTTTCTACGTAAATAACGTACTGATGAATCAGTCCACAATCTAAATTATTTCTGCATTATTTATAACAAGGACAAAATGAAAATCATGCACATTGTGACATTGATGGAATTAATTTACTTAATATTTTATTTCCTTTAAGAAAATAATTAAACAGAGAATGTCGAAAAGGAGGTTGGTAATATATATTTGATCATTTCATCTTGCAGTGTTCTATATTTTATAATGTATCATTCTCACAATTTTTTTTTTTTTTTTTTTTTAAACACAGTCGGGGAAATTCAGAAATTGGTTGGGGCCTAAGTACTTGTTGTTTTCCCCTATTTTTGTTTAAAAAATTTTCACATACCTACCGCAGGATCTAATTGGGACATGGGTGGAAAACGTAGAATCTAATTTAAGCGTGGTGGTGTTATAATATGCCAAATACGTTAGTACCAACGCTCCACCCACTTTTGGCATATTGTCCTCACTGACATATTGGCCACTTTAACTTGAGCCTGGCACACCATTTGTAATATTACAACGGTTCATTTTTAATATTATTTGTTTTAGGACCCCATCACCCCTTACAGTTTTAAACCCACCCATGGCCTACATCAATTGAAACCTAACTCTGACGCCATTTGTGTTCTGGTGTAGAATACGTATGTCTAGTCTCCGGGCTAGTGATTGGTTTATATTGGATCGAATGACTTCTCGAAGATGTCTATTGATACTACACCCAGGAGAAGCTTACCAGCCCATTGCTATCTATGAGGAAGATAACACTGAGTATTTGCAGATCACTTTGCTACACATATATGGCTTTTCGCCAGAGGGTAAGATGTGTGCACAGTGGGACTGGATTTAAGTAATGGAATAGAGGATGAATCAAGTGCACTTGGTGAATGCCCTCCTATTTATAGTGATCAGCTAGGGTTTCAGTCTCCTCTTCGTGCTTCCACGACCTGCATAACGTTCGCTCCACTATCTGCACTGTCCAGGATAATAGGTATGATCGTAGGATGATTGATATTTTACTTGATTGAGGACGATCTTGTCATAAAGTGCTCTTACTAGGCCTAAACTCTATCGTGCCCATTGCACAGGTCCACAACAATTTGTATTCTCATATTTCTCGCTTGGGCCTTATCATCCCTCACGATTTTAAAAGGCGTTGAGTGGAAGATTTTCATACCTTTATAAGAAGTTTTTTGTTTTCCTCCCAGCCAATGTGAAACATAACATTTGCCCAAGTAAAAAAAAAAAAAAAAAAAAAAAACAAATGATCTTTCCAAAAACTTGTCTTGTTCCCCGACATTCTAATAAATTTGCTGGATGATTTTCATGCTCCAAGACATACTGTTTGCAACACCTCAAATCAAACAATCAAATGCTTAAACAAACTATTTCAAAAGTTGCTAATAATGATCTTTAACATCCAAATCATCAAAAATACATAATTAGTTCAACTAAAACCTGCATTACAGTGTCAAATTAAATCCCCAAACTATTTCAGTAAACAAAATAAAATGTAGAAGTTTTTAGGTCATGGCAAATAAAAATGACATAACATGAGCTCTAACTCTCTAAGAGGTAAAAAGAGTCTTTAAGGCTCACTCTATAGAAGCCTTCCCTTGCTCCCTACTAAAACAAGCACTTAAAAAATGTTAATATAAAGGATGAGATTCTACGTTTCAGTGACTACTAAAAGTTTCTATTGCACACAAACAAACCACATGTGATAAAAAGAAGAAATTGATTGAGTATATATTTGTATGTGCCATAATCCTAATACAAAACAATTACAAATTTAATGATCACAACATGTACTATACAATTATGCAATATGTAAGATGCAACCACCCTTATATCATTGTCTATTCTTATACTGCTAGCTCAAGCCATAGGCAAACATATAATCCAACAGAAACTCATCTATTTGACTAGATAGTCCCAAGCACACCAATTCTTGAGAAACATCCGGTCAAAAGTGTAAAGCTTAGGTCTAGATTATGGCTTCCTCCTTAAAAGAACACAACTAAAGAGGTGTCACGGGTCCCACAACACCAATATAATCCCGGCCAAAGGAATGGTTAAAAGAAGGGCCCCTGATAATTGTCATACACTATGTATCAAATGATTGCTTACCACATGGTAAGAAATTTCATCATTCAAATTTCTCCTTACTCCAATTCATCACAAATTATACAACCGTCATAACAATTATATTCAATCACCAATAAATATGATATCATCATAAGACAAGGTGAGATAAACTATGCTTCTATTAGTATCAAATATCATCACATTTTCAAACATGCCAAAAAAGAAACGATGATCCAACAATACATTAATTATAATTATATTATTAACTACGTGAATAAAGTGAGTTATAAAAAAATTTGCTTGTAACATTACTTACTTGATAAATTTACAATACATACACATATACATATAATTCAATTCATTTTTTTTAAATATAATTACTCACAATTATACAGAATTCACAAGTATATGAAAGAATATTTAGAATTACATATTACTCCCATTGTGTCCAGATAATCAACAAGTGTTACTCTAAAACTCTCAATGATAGTCTACTAAAGTCACAAACATAAATATCTATTAATATATTTCTCAAAACAACTCTAAAGGCTAAATATTCCTTTCAAAAAATTAATATTGTATAAAGATATATTTATCAGTTGTCACATATCATTTTAAATTTTATGTCTAATTTTTATAGAAATAATGAAAAAATCATTACACATGCGTGAGATTTAAATATGAAGTCCTTGTATGTGTGTGTGCCGGCAAGCAAAGAAACGTCTCCCAATATGGTCTAGCAATGGAATTATAGGGTGAGTGTGTAGGGGCGGAGCCAGGAATAAAAATTAGAGAGGCAAAAATTACAAAATAAAATTCAGTGGAGCCAGCATTTGAAATTAGGGGGAAACAATTACAGAATTGGACCCAAAATTTTAGGAAATTATTCTTTGACCCATAAATATTTCAATAGTTTCATTATAGTCCCTTTATGACACCTTTGAATAGGGACTGAAATAAAAATATTAAATTTTTTGAGGCTAAAGCATAATTTCCAACAACTTTTGTCCAATCATGTAATTTTAGGGGCACCACTAACCCAACCCCCCCCCAAAAAAAAAAAAAAAAATCCGGCCCTGTGCGTGCGTGTGTATAGATCCATATTTAGATAGACACATTAAAACAAAAAACGAAAGACAAAAACTTGAGTACGTATCTGATAATATTATTTTATGTATTTATTTTCTTTAAATCTCTAGGTAAATAATCATATCTCAAAGTCAGCAAACCCAACAACAAAATAAGATAAAATAAATAAAAATGATAATAAACACACACACACATATATATAAATAAGTAGGATTTCACGGAGGGTATTTAAGAAAATAAATAAAAATATATATAGACACACACAAAATTTCTTTTTTCCTTTTTTAACCCACACAGGGTTACGGTAGAATCAGATATATAATGAAGGGTAAAGGTGCAAAAATGCACATGTGCTTTACCCTCAGGAGCGTCCAACACCGTGTGCTTTTTTTGGGAGCAAAAATACACATATACTTACAAATGAGGTGCAAAAGTCACATTTGTCTCATTAAATGTAAAACTTTGACTGTTAAATGAAAGTTTTTGACCAATTATGATGACATGGGCGCTGACATGGCAGATTGAAGAGGCATCTGGAAAAAGCTTTACCCATTGAAGCCCTTCATCATGCACCTCGTTGGGCTCATTGAACACTCTTCCTCCATCATTCATGACTCAGCGAGCTCGCAAGAATGGCTTCCCTTTCTTCAATGTCGCCCACTGGCACGATCCCCTCGCCAGGTCCTTTCTGTTGAAAGCTTCTGATAGTGGGGCTATGGTGAAGAGGAGGAGCTCATCGGGGACAGTGAAGGTGGAAGTTGTCGCCAGTGAGGAAGAACAGAGGTGAAATGGAAGAGAACGCAGTACATAAATCACATCAATTTCAAGATGCCCTTCTAGGATGCCCTTCTAGCAAGCAGTGCAGTAGCAGGAATAGTAATTCGCAAGAAAAATATAAAAACTAGTATCACAACCTATAACCAAAGTAAAGATTTCAAAATACAATCGCAAATCCATTCAAAGCAAAGATTTCAAAATACAATCACAAATCAATTCAAAGCAAAGATTTCAAAATACAATCCCAAATCAATTCATCGTCGTCCCCAAAATCACTCTCGTTCTCATTCCTAACTTAACACAGAACTCTTCCTCCTTAATCGTCACAATCTCACCAATCTCCTTCGATCTCAGCCTTCGATTAAGCTTTCTCTTGGGAAAATCTCTAGTTCTCTTGGCCAATTTGACCGGAAGCCTGAGCAGAGCGAAGACCAGGATTTGCAAGATCAGGCATTGACAGCAGTAGCAGATGACGAGACAATTGGCCTCGAGCGTGTTTAGATCTACGATCGGGGATTCAGAGCGTGTTCAGATGACCATGATCTCACTCTTTCGTTTGATGGTGCTTTGCGCGTAGACTCGACGAGGCTGATGATGGAAGGGATGTTACCGTGGATGTGGATGCAAAGCCTCGGAGCTTGTCGGAGACGGCGTTGTCGAGTCGGAGGTGAGGTCGCCGGTCTTGCGATAAAGTATATCTTGACGTTTGCGAGATGAAGACTCTTGGAGCTCCCCTCTCTGGAACCGCCACATCCCGTCAATTTCAAAGGAGGGATAACATGTGGACAACAATGGCAAAAGTTTTCAAAAGTAACGGCGGTTAACGAGAGATATGTGACTTTTGCACCTAATTTGTAAGCATATGTGTATTTTTGCTCCCAAAAAAAGCACACGGTGTTGGACGCTCCTGAGGATAAAGCACATGTGCATTTTTGCACCTTTACCCTATAATGAAAATTAAGAAATAATAATAAATATTTAGGCAGACATCAACTGTATCATAGTACTGGGCTTGTTTGAAATATCAGTGTTAGAAATGACTTTCTTTCTTCTTCTTTTTTTTTTTTCGATCGACTCTTACAAACATAATATAAGATAAACGTTAGATTGTAAATGTGATTTGTGTTTGAATTAACAGTGATAGAAGTGAGTTTTTTTCAAATGGACTATTATATAAATTATTATTTAAAAAATCAGTTGAGATAGAAAATCACGAAAATAGTATGAATCTTATTGAACACACACACACACATATATTAGTTGTATATATTGTGATAATTGAACATAAATATTTGAATTTAAATTTGATAAAAAATTTAAATTATTATTAAAAAACACTAAAGTCCTTAATTAAATATATTTAATGAAAAAATTGTATATAAATTAGAATGCATACAAATGTATGCATATATGAATAGGTTGATACTAAATAATTGATGAAGGCCTTTTTGTCTTTAGCCTTGGGGTCCACAATGAAAAATTTATGGGTTAAGGTGCAAAAATACACATGTCTTTTATCCTCAGGAGCGCCCAGCACCATATGCTTTTTCTGGGAGAAAAAAATATACACAAACTTTCTCAAATGGAGCAAAAATACCATCTCCGTTAACCCCTTAAACGTCCGTTAACTTTTTTCCTTTGTGGGTCCCACAATTGACACATGTCATTTTTTCTCTCACTTACATCTGACTATTTCGTCCTTCTCCTTCCTCGTTTCTTATTCTATCAAACTTTTTCTCTCTCTTCCTCACTCTAAAACCTTTTTGTTTCTCTCTCTTCCTCTCTCTTTCCGATTCTCAACCTCTGCTTCCAGCTCTTAGAGTATTTTCTCCTTGGTCTTTCTAAAACCCATCAGGTATGTTTGTTGTCCGCACATGATGGTGGAGAGATTGATTTTGAATTGGAAATGCATGCAGCTATGGTACCCAATCGCAAAAACGCTAGCGGAGAAAGCAGGGTAGGAACGAAGGAGACGGGGTACAACGTCGTTATGATAAGTCCGGCACGCCTTAGGCCCTCTCATTCCTCCCGGCTCAATTCAAGGATGGCCGTCCTTCTCGGCGTTCTTAAAGGTCTTCTTCCATGGGTTTTTGGTCAAAATAAGGTTTTTTAAAAAATTATTTAGGGATTTACTTTTGTTCGAGAAGGTAATTGGGGAAGTAATGCGGTCAATGGCGTGGTTTGACCAACACCATTGATCGCGCGCCGATCATTGGACGCCACGTGGAGATGGCGTCCGGTGGGGAACGCCGGCTCGGTTTGCTAGCGTCCACGTGTGCACGCCATGAGTGGCGTGCGTTGACCCACGCCATTGATGTCGTGGGTTCGGCACGCCACTCGGGGAATCCCGACACGGCTCGGGATTCCGACACCCCCACCCCCCACACGCAACCCCTCTCACCGCTGGACCGGACCCCTCCCCCCAAAAGTCCCCATGATGCCACGCCACCCCCTCCCCAAATTCCTCATCACTCACACGCCCCCCACCCCCAAAACACACACACACACACTTCACTCCATTCCCATTCCCATCCCCATCCCCCCCTTCGCGAGCACACACACACACTTCACCTCTCATCTTCATCCCCAACACTTCACCTCGGGTTTTTCGCCAAAATAAGGTTTTTTTTTTAAAAAAAAAAAAAATTAGGGAATTAGTGCGGTTCGAAAACAAATTAGGGATGTAATGCGATCAATGGCGTCGTTGACTCACGCCACCAATGGCGTGAGTGTCTTCTGCCGCTTCTCAAATTGCGTGGCGTGCATTTTTGCACGCCACCATTTGGTGGTGGCGTGCAAAGATGCGCGCCATTAATAATTGACACCCAAGGCGTCAATTTTGACGCCTTGGTGTCAAATTTTTTTTTTGTTTAAAAAAACATAATTTTATAATTATAAATAATAGTTTTAATTTATAATTATGAAAATTAAAATATTCAAAATTTACTATAAATCTTACGATATAAGACTAATAATTAGTAAATTAATTAATTAGTGGATTTATTATAAATCATAAGATAGGTGCCTAATTATTTAACTAATTAATTAATTATTTCCTAACTAAGCTTATCCTAACTAAGTTTATCCTATCTATCCTAACTAAGCTTATTTTTAAGATAATTGACTAATTAATTAATTAGTCATCTATCTATTTTTAAGATAGGTGACTAATTAATTATCTTAAAAATAAGCTTAGTTAGGATAGATAGGATAAACTTAGTTAGGATAAGCTTAGTTAAAAAATAATTAATTAATTAGTTAAATAATTAGGCATCTATCTTATAATTTATAATAAATCCACTAATTAATTAATTTACTAATTATTAGTCTTATATCATAAGATTTATAATAAATTTTAAATATTTTAATTTTCATAATTATAAATTAAAACTATTATTTATAATTATAAAATTATTTTTTTAAAAAAAAAATTTGACACCAAGGCGTCAAAATTGACGCCTTGGGTGTCAATTATTAATGGCGTGCATCTTTGCACGCCACCACCAAATGGTGGCGTGCAAAAATGCACGCCACTCTGCAATTTGCAAAGCGGCGGCAGTACACTTACGTCATTGGTGGCGTGAGTCAACTCACGCCATTGACTATATTACATCCCTAATTTGTTTCTGAACTGCACTAATTCCCTAATTTTTTTTAAAAAAAAACCTTATTTTGGCGAAAAACCCCTTCTTCCATAGCTACTTTTCCTGCTCAGTGCTCACCCACACTCACTAATTCACATCATAATTGAAAGAATAAGAAATGAGGAAGGAGGAGGACGAAATAGTCAAATGTAAGTGAGAGAAAAAGATGACATGTGGCAATTGTGGGGCCCACAAAGAAAAAGTTAACGGACGTTTTAGGGAGTTAATTGAGATGTTAATTTTGGGGTGGGGCCCACACTATTTTCATAAAAATACCAAAATACCCCTAATTAAAAAAAAGACCCCCAAGCTCTCCTCGATCTGAACCCCCTTGCTTTCAACGCTCTAGATCTCGATCTCCTCTTGGATTATCAAATAGGGCAATCCCCGTCGGTTAAATCAGTGTCCCTAAGTCGGCTTTTTCATCTTTTATTTAACCCTTTTCCTCAGAATCGGTCGGTCTTGGTCACTGGTTATTTTATTATTATTATTTTTTTTTTTGCGCAGATCGATGAAACCTAGCAATAACTATTGTTTTTGTCATGTTTTTTAGAGAGAAAATTGTAGCCATTGATTTGTTTTCCCTTCGTACCCTCCTCATTTCGTCTTTAAATATCAGTTTCTTCAAGAATAGATAGAGCACAGTGACAGATGAAAAGTCAAACAGAATAAAATTTATTGAATCCAAATATGTGCTTAAGGAATTGGAAAGATAGGACTTTAGCAGTTGATCAGATGAATTCATGACACAGTCTTGGATTGTCTAATTGAGGCGTTACACTATGAGAAGCTTTATTGTGAAACAAAAAATAGGCACTCCTCGCTGATGGCATGTGAATCTCAGTATGCCATTTCAATTTGATTATATAGATAATAGAGATAGTTTGAAGGCTGATAAGAATATCAGAGTAGAAACAGTAACAGTACTATGATATTCTTTCTTCTGGGAGTTGACCTCCTGGCCTGGATAAGTATGCTATGGGTTCTACGATTTTCCCATTTCTAATCTCCGTTAAACCCTATTTCTGGGTTTTTGGTTTCTCTTTGAGATTTTGTTCTAAATCTGGGGGTTTTTGTTTTTTTAGTAAATACCTTTTGGTCCTTTACAAAAAACACGATCCTCATTTTGGTTCCTTACAAAAAAAAAGTCTCGTAGTCCCTCACAAATTCAAAATACACTCAATTGGTTGACATTTTGACCTTCACAAATTTTCAAAATGTCTTTTTTAGTCATAAAAAAGACAAATAATGATCGATTTTTTTGTAAGAGACCAAAATAAAGATCATGTTTTTTGTAAAGGACTAAAAAGGGTATTTACTCTTTTTTTTTTTTTTTTCTTGGCTGGATTTTGCAGGACTTGTTCTGGAGTTGAGCGTTTTGGAAGCTTTCACAATATAAGATTCTCACACCTTTTCATATTTGTCAGAGGGGATCTCACTTGATACTTGGTTTCTATTTCACTATTGGGTTCTTCGATTTTTGTTTTCTCTCGATCTTCAGATTTTGTTTTGAGGGTGTTTCAAATCGAGAGCTTAGGGGGTTCATGTTTTTTTTTTTTTTTTTTTTTTTAAGAGTATTTTGGTATTTTCATGAAAATAGTATGGGCCCCACCCCAAAATTAACACCGTTAAGTTAGATTCTAACCGGATTGTGACTTTTGCTCATGTTTTATAACTACATGTATATTTTTTGCACCTAAAAAAAGCACGTGGTGTTGAGCGGTCCTCAGGATAAAACACATGTGTATTTTTGCACCTTTACCCTAAGTCTTAATGAAAAAACTTAAGATACCACTTGAATCCAATATTCCCAATTAATAGTAGCTTCTACTAACTATAGCTAACTACTACCTCTTGAGATATTGTTTAAAACCACTTAATATGCAATTGAAATTGGAATGATGCAATATAAGTCCTCTTAAATTTGAGTGCTAAACAGCCGAATACAAATCAACCACATTAACTAGACAATAACACGCTAATTAACATAATCTCATCGTAATCATAAAGAAATTCAAACACATATAATCTTCATATGACAAAATCCAATTTCAACTACAAATATCAAACCAACAGAGACAATGAACATTAATCTCAATTCTAGAATTATACACAATAATTCTTAAAATTGGGCAATCTAAATATATAAATCTAGACTAATGGAATGAAAAAAAAAAATCCCCTATGTAGTTTATTGAGCTCAAGCATTAATCCTCATCACCAAGATCAACGAAAATCAGCCACTCATTGACTGTTGGAGAAAGTCGTCGGAATTTGGAAAATCCTCACCGAAAAATTCAAAGCCTCGCCGTAAAAACTCATAGAAAGAATAGACGATGCACTGAGCTTTGGAACTCACGGCATTGCGTGTTTGAAAAGTTCTGGTGAACTAGATGAAGGTGAGAACAAAGAAGGACCGATGGTGATGGTGGTGTGAGTTTTTTCTAGCGAATCAGCGACGTCGGTGATGGTGAAGGACGTCTTCGACGGTGGTGCTAGTTGTCCGTCTCTTTCCCTCTCCTCTCAAGCTCAAGTTCTCTCTTACTGAAACTCTTTCTTTCTTGTTTCCGATTCAAGCTCACGGTTGTGGTCATGATTCCGTCAACAGTGAAGCCTAGACCAATGGTGATGGTGGAGAGAAAGAGAGTGGAAGGTTGCTCACCGACGAATGTGGTGGGAGAGGAAGTCGCTGGTGAGGGGAATGAAGAGTGAAGATCTGAGATAGATGGAAGGTCTTTGGTTCTCCGCCCCCTCCCTAAATATCGGGTCTGTCTTTTAAAAAAAAAAAAAAAAAACTCTCAGCTTAGACCCAGCTGCCAAAACGCAGAGTTTTAGCCGTTGGTCCTTCTCGGACATGAATTGCAGTCTTTCTCTGACATTAATTTCAGTCTTTCTTTGACATTAACTCTAGTCCTTAGTTGGCATTTTTCAAAATTTCAAAATTTCTTCCAAAATTCCTACAATGCAAAATTAAGCACGAGGTAGTATCAAAAGTCCAAGGAATCAATTGCATGAATAAATTAACAAATTATAACCATTTTGCCCCTGATTATGCTTAATTCAATACAAATGTCCATAACTCAAATCAATACTTAATAATGCAATACTATCCCAAAAAATGTATTAAGAATCCCAATTTATTTATGAAAAATCATATAAAAATATGGTTCGATCAATAATAGTATTGCTAATTAAAGAGGAGCTCAAACATGGCTTCTATGTACTGTGGCTTTTGCCCCAGAAGCCCTTCCACAAATCACTAACACAAACACTATGCATTAGCTCCACCTCCACTGTGGCTTTTCTCTCCCCGATTGTTTTCCCAAACAGACTAGTATGGAGAGACATATGGTGTGAAGATAATTTTTTAAATAATATATATATATATATATATACAGAGCTACAGTAACTAAAAGAAGTGGGTTAAGGATTCTATTTAATATGTGTTTTTGGTATCCTGATTGCAGCGGGGGCATTTTGTAGGCCAATCAAGCTTCACGGAATTTTTCAAGCAAGCACACGTTTGGTAAGGCACATTTTTCAATCGGACTTTTCAACCAATCATGGCTAATCTCAAAAGCTAAAAAAAGTAGCTTTTTCAAGAGCTCCTTCGTCATCCTCGTTGGCAACCTTTGTTTTGCCTTCACCTTACCTCTCCATCGTCTGTGAGGTCGAAACAGAGAAGAAAAAGGCATGAAGACAGACCTGAATAGAGTTTGACGCCACTAAGAGAAGGAAAGGGAAGCTCATAATCGAGAGGGAGGATGGAAGAGAACGCCGCGAAGCTTATTCGTTGGGGGAGAGAGATTAGATCGAACCACGTTCACCTTCCTCTGGCGAGTTGTGCAACTTTCAACAGGTTTTGTCTTCTCTAGCAACTTCTACAACTCCTCTCTGCCACAACTTCCACCCTCACTGTGGCCGCAACTTTCAGAGTAGAGAAGAGAGTTGCAGAGTTGAACTTCACACCACCAAGCGACCTCCATTATGAGTTTTCGGAAGCTCTATGAGATTTCATGGGTGGTTCAGTTTTGTAGATAGTATAGGGTTCTTAATTTTTTCCTTGTAATTATCTCAAAAGCCACTTATACTATCACAATTCTAAATAAGTTTCAATTTCACAAAAACTACTTTTGTTACCGCCAATTCAAACATAAATCATACTACACAATCTGACTTTTCCATAACTCAGATTGTAAATAAGTCACTTTTCCCACCGTTATCCCAAACACCCATATCTTTATATTTGTACAGTAAACATCATGGATGTTGAAGACATAAAGATGAAAGTCAAGGAACAAAATTTTTTGACAAGATGTTTTTTTATGCACATTGAGCAGCACCGAGAGTGTAGAGAGAAGGATAATAAGAGTATTTACAGAGAGAGAACTTAGGGTTTGTCACTCTTATTAAAATAAGGGTTAATTAGCAAATTCGTACCGGAAGTATACGCCAAATAGCAATATTGCCTTGAAAGTTTTTTTTTATCTTAGTGTCGCCATAAGTCCTAAAATGTAGGAACGTAGCTCCTTTTTTAACCACCGTTTATGTTAATCTTTAATATTGACTGGAATTGCTTACTAACCAACCACATGTACTTTCATTTTCCAACTCATCATCCCCTCTCTCTCCTCCGTCCCTTCTTTCCTCCATCTATCTCTCTCTCTTTCCCCCCTCCTTCGTCCTTTCCTTCCTCCAACTGTCAATAACATTATTATTATTATATAAAAAAGTAAGGAGGACCATAATGATATTGCGACATTGAATGCAAACTGAAAAAGCAGACAGGTTTTGCCGCGGGAAGGAGGACCAAAAATAAGAAGCAGATTTAGAAGGTTTTCAATTTCTTTAGGTGGTTTTGCACAATTCCTCTAGTATAATGTGTCCACCACCATCTAATCCCTATCCGTAACTATCGCCAATGTTCTCGTCGCCACCGCCGATCTTGAAATTCCCCCTCTTACAATATAATCCTCCATTATCTTCAGCGATGGTCTCCTTCCCCTTTTTTATTTGGATCATGAAAATGTGGAGATCTTTCGTCTCTCTTTCTCTATCTTAAGGTGCCATGATCCGTCATCGTGGGTGGAAGTTGCAATTGTCCATCCCGTCGCTGCAAGTGTGTTCCTTCTCCATCATTTTCCCTATTTGCTATTGTCATTGGTCTTCTCTCTCCATTGCCAAATTGAATTTGCTTGGCTCTTTTCATCTTAGTGTGCCGCTTCTGGTTTGACTTTTTTCTCTTAATTTGTAGCCTGATCAGGAGGAATGAAAGGACGGAGGAAGGAGAGAGAGAGACGGATGGAGGAAGGAAGGGATGGAGGAGAGAGAGGGGGTGATGTTTGATGATGAGTTGGAAAATGAGAGTACTTGTGGCTACTTAGTAAGCATTTTTAGTCAAAATTAATAGTCAATATAAGCAATGGTTAAAAGAGAAACAACAACTTTCGAGGCACTCAAAAAAAACTTCTAGAACAACATTGTTCTTAGTTGTATATTTTTGTGGTGGATTTGCTACTCAATAATATATAATTATCCCCCCCCCCAATTTTGTACATACTAATCTAGATTATTTTATGAATATATTACTCTGGGGTGGATTTGCAACTCAATAATATATAATTACCCCCCCTCAATTTTGTACATATTAATCTCGATTATTTTATGAATATATCACTCCTAAATTTTTTTTTTCCTTCCCCAAGCATCATTCATGATTATTACTAAACTTAATTAATTTTTTTGGGTTAAGTATCATTTTTATCCTAGAATTTTTCATTGAGGAGCAGTAGGTCCGGAAGCCTTTTTAAGAGCAACCTTACCTGAAAAGGTTACAATTTTGCCCTGTTGTCCACGAATGTCAAATTTAACTGTTAAATAATTCAAACAACACACATATCACAACACCCCATCATCTACATCTACGTTGCTAAGGCTTCATGAGCTATTTGATCGGGATCGGGAACCACCGGTCGGTGAAACCGTGGAGGATGTTTTGCGGAGCCACCGTTTCTTGTTGACGAAGAGCCACGCGGTAGAGCTGGACCGTGAGTTACATTCACAGACGAAGCTCTGATCGGAGATGATATTGGAAAAAGATTTGCTGACCAACTTGAAGGGAATGATTTCGGGCAAAACAAGGGAGAGAAAGATGTTCTGCATAAGCTCAGATTGGAGGAGACAGAGGCCAATAGCATTTGGCGTTGAATTATGATGATGTTCCATGAAAAAGAGCAGAGACAAGTCACAGAATTCCCCTGTCGCTGACACTTAAAAACAGAGAAATTCTGAGAAAAGGTGGTTCAAAAATGTCACGTATATAGTGGGATTTTGAAAGGGATGTGTAATTTTGTGCGTCTTCCGAATAATTATAACTTGGAGCAACAAAGAGACAACCTAAAAGAAGGAGCTGATAACTTGGCACAAGGGACAGTGACTCAGGAAGTTTTTGCGAAATAAGGGGTCATGGATCGCCTTGTCAAGTGCGGTGTCATTGGTGGAGACATAAGGAATAATTTAGAGGCAAAAATTTGTTATAGTAGGGAAAAAAATGATAAGGTTGGACTCTGTGGTTGGCGAAATGTGGAGAGTAAGTGAGAATTGAGTGGTGATGATGATATGAAAGGAACACGAAGGATTAAGAATTAAATTGATGATGGGGTTATTGGTATTACGATAAAAATTAGGAGGTAGGTGTAGCTAAGAAATTGGGGAAGTGGAAAAACAGAGCACGAGCAGGGGTACGCCTCCACTTCACAGTAATGAGTGTTTTTAGTGAAATCAGAGAAGGGAAGAGTCAGGCCGCGATAGCGTTTATAATCAAATCAAGAAAACCCATAATCAAACAATGACACCGAGAATTACAAATCAATCTTATGGGCATTACGATTCCAAGGAAGGACCTTTTTCAAAGTTTGGTGGGTTGATATTAATAATTAGCGTATGGCAGCCTGTTGAGAGCACGATAATGGTTCGCTGGACCATTCATGGAATCCCTCGAGTTCCATGGGAGAGTCGTGGAAGGTTTAATGGAACCTCTGAATATAAACTTGACAAGGAAGGGAAGATTTATGAACACCGAGTTGACAATATTGCTCCGAATTCTGATGTTATTTACTTCAATTTCAACAAGAAGTGGGATTTTCCATTTCAAACCTGATGTTATTTCTGGCCCAACTTAAACCCGTCTGGTACCCTAACCAGTTCAAAGCATATTGGACTATATATTTCTCTTACGAAATATCTGGGGATGATGTTAAGTCCAATAAGACTGGACCTCTAGCTCCCATTCCGCAAAGAAAAACGAACTATTCGTCCCCGTACTTTATTGTTGGACAATTTTATGTATTGCCGCAACTGTCACAAAAAAGAGTAGCCTATCACACCATTAAATATGGGCTCTGGATTGTATAACGGTCATTTGAAAATGTTTCAATCTGTCCCTCATTTTTTGTTTCAGCTGCTTTTTTTGGGGGGGGGGGGGGGGTTCGTATACTCTCATCGAAAGGAAGAGGGTCGATCGGAGTTGGTTAATGTGTTGGGGGAGAGCGTTTAGGGGTCACAGTGAAATGCAACAAGAACCCAAATTAAGTTGGAGGCATGTGTACTTCTTGGTTCAATTCGCTTGTGGAGTGGGCTCCAAACGCCATTATCTTTTTAGATTATGGGTGAAATTTCAACCCATTTCCTAAAATTCTAATATAAAATAATAAGTTTCAAGTTGGTAAAAAAAAAAAAAGTGTTTTAACACAAATTCGATGCATGGTCCTAAATTTTATGAAATTTTACAAATGAGTAATATTTAAATAACATGATGTATTATAAATTTTTTAGTTATATTAAATATTACTACTTCTGGTCCTAATTATAAGGCATAGTTGACTTTTTTTTAAGAGATTAAGGAAGCTAAATAAATTACTTAATCATTTCATATGTTGTGTATCTTTAGATTATATATTATTTTGAAGAAAAATTTAAAAATAAAAATACTCTAAAATAATTTAATTAACTTTTTTAATATCTCTAAAAAATAAACTAGATCTTATAATTAAAACGGATGGGGTAATATTGATATAATATCCTTCCATGGTTATATTTGAGGGTATTTAACCTATTGAGCTTCGTCCTGCCACTTGTTAAGCAACTAAATTCTATCCAAGTCTTTCTTAAGTGAGCTGGACCGGAATGTCGTAGATATAGATACTTAAAAGCGTCAGAGAAAGCAAAGCCAAATTGCCATTCTCAGTTTGCATCGTGGTCGGTGAGTGGTGACTGAAGATTGTCTTGGAGAGCAAGTCAGAAGGCCGAGGGCCGCTCCCAAATGATCGAATCTCTTTCGCCACCGCCTTCACCACCGACTATCGATCGCAGTCTCACTTTGATTCCGGGCCTCCCCATCGACGTCGCCGCCCTTATCCTCTCTTTTATCCCTTATTCTCACCATGCTCGCCTCAAGCCCACCTGCAAATCATGGAACCTCTTCCTTTCCTCCCGAACTTTCATCTCTCTCCGCCGTCACCACCATAACCCCTCTCACCTTCTCTGTATCTTCCCTCAGGACCCTTCCATAGCTTCCCCTTTCCTTTTTGACCCCTCCTCCCTCGCTTGGTGCCCTCTTCCCCTCATGCCCTGTAACCCTCATGTCTATGGTCTCTGTAATTTCTCCTCTATTTCCATCGGCCCTCATCTCTATGTTCTCGGAGGCTCCCTTTTCGACACCCGATCGTTTCCAATTGATCGCCCCTCCCCGACTTCCTCCACTTTTCGTTTCAATTTCTACAATTTCTCATGGGAACGCCTTGCCCCTATGCTCTCACCACGGGGCAGCTTTGCCTGTGCCGCCGTCCCTGATTCTCAACAGATTCTTGTGGCCGGTGGTGGGTCAAGGCATACGATGTTCGCGGCCGCTGGAAGCCGAATTCGTTCCGTGGAGAGGTACGATATTGTGAAGGATGAGTGGGTTGCCATGGATGGATTACCGAATTACCGAGCGGGTTGCGTTGGATTTCTTGCTCGGAATCGAAAAGGGGATGGCAGGGAGTTCTGGGTGATGGGTGGATATGGTGCTTCAAGGACCATTTCAGGGGTTTTCCCTGTGGATGAGTATTACAGGGACGCGGTGGTGTTGGAATTGAAGAATGGGTTTGATGGTGGCAAGTGGAGAGAAGCTGGGGACATGTGGGGAGAAGGGGAGAGGATGAGACTTGGAAAGATTGTTGTTGTTGAGGACGAGAATCAAGACCGTCCTAGCATTTTCATGCTCGATAGGAATGAGATTCTGAGGTACTCTCTAACTTCTGTGCGTCTTAACCGTGAGGATACAATTATTAAGTTGTTTTTCGTAATGGTGGTTGATAGTAATAGTAATTTGTTCCAACTAATGGATTATAAATTCAGTTGTTGAGTTATTTCTGACTGCTCTAATGTTTATGTCTTTGAACTTGCTCTTTATTCGTACAGTCTCCTCTGTATCTGTGAACACCCCTTATGTATCATCTATCTGAGTTTGATTTCCTTCGTTATGTTACCATCTAGTGTCTGGGTTCTTCAGTAATTGAAGCTATAAATCCATGATGATTTGATAAAGGTGGCGCTATAATTTGTATGTTGTAAGTATGAGCAACTTGAGTTCTTAATGCTGTTTCTTAACTGAGACTGGTGTTTTAATACTATTTTAGAAGGGTTCTATGAGGCTATGACTTTTAGAGGTGTATCACCTTTAAAGTATTATATGCTTTCTAAACTCGATTCTTGACATTTAAATATGCATTTGGAATATCTGGCCTTCCAGGCTGTTTGAGATCGATCCATTTTAAGTTCCATAACATACTAGGTGAAGATGTAAGTAATCATACTCATATTTTTCCACCTTGGCTAAACTACTGTTATTTTAATTCAAAGCTTGTGTATCAGTCATCAGTCATCAGTCATCAAGATTCATAATTGCTTTTATGTGTATAATGATAAGGATTTTCAAAAAAGTTGGTTCTGTGTGCCAATCCTTTCTTTGTGGATGAGAAGTAAATTTTTTAGAAGCAATGTAAATTTATTTGTTTTTGGGCAATAATCAATTCTGATTTTGCAAAGGAGCTTAACTTGTAGAATTTGTTGTTCTTTTTTTCCCCCTTTTCTTTTTGTGGGGACAAAACTACTGCTTTATTCAACGTTGCTTCCACTTCCAATACGATTTCTGTTCTCTTGAGTTTGTTGCTCTTTTTGGTCAGAATCCTTTTATTGGGTTGTACTGCCATGTACACAGATAGTGGCATTGATAGTGTAGCAAGCAGCTATCTTGATAGCATTCCACCTTCTTGTAAATTGGAATTTCAAAACTTTTAAAAGTGACAGTAATCTTACTGACTCTCTAATGTGTAATGCTCCTTGCAGATATGACATGTCCTTGAATCGCTGGCTATACGAGTCTCGTGTACCAAGAAAAGCTCCTCATAACTCATCATTTGGGTTCGTAGCATTAGACGGGGAGCTGTATGTGATGACGCATTCAAGTGTAGTTGACATGACTGAAACAAGGAGAAGGACCAGACAACACAAGAGGAAAGGCACCCTGTTTATACAAATCTATAACCCTAAGAAGAAGACGTGGAGGTCTCTAGTCACCAAGTTGCCCTTCAATTACCCCATTGATATTAATAATACAGTATTGAGCTCAATCTGTCTGTGAATTGGAAGTTTTAGGAATGGTCATGAAATTCTGTTGGAATCATGTTGATGATCCCCATTCTTATTTGCTGATATATTTGTATATACATGTATCTAATCTACATATTGAGTGTTGAGTGATGTATAGTTCTATATACATGTATCTAATCTACATATTGAGTGTTGAGTGGTGTATAGTTCTTCCCCTCCCCCCAAAAAAAAAAGCAGGGGCTTGTACTTTTGGTAAAGTGTGTGAACATTGAAGCACAGATATTTGTATAGATAATGCTTAATTTTATACTTGAGAATGGTTGGAACGGGCCAAATTATTTTGCCCTCCGTATGGATATTTTTTGATAAGACCTCCGTATGGATATTACTCTATATTTAAGGCCTCTGCAATTTTTTTTTTGGATGTATGACGCCTTTTAACAGTCTGTGTCTGTAATCAATGTGGGCCGATTAGGGATTAGGTTGCTTCATAGAGCCCAAGACAAGAAATAGGCTCCAGTCAAATTCCGGCGCGGGGGGGGGGGGGGGGGGGGGGGTGATATACTGATATTTACTCTTGATCCGTTACTTGTGGATGTTGGGGCTGTGGGCCAATTTGTTTGCATTCTGCTTTCTTTCTTTAATTTGGATTTCTTTTTTTTTTTTTTTTTTTTTTTTGAGGAAAAGAGGCAAGCCGAAGCTTGAGAAAGTTAGAGGGACAAGACTATGAAAGTCTAGCCCATAATACAATAACCTAAATCAAAAGACTATGATTGACAGACCGCTTAGTCCTTCAAGAACCCTTCGAGGCAACCACGGTTGGTACTAGGACCACATCCACGTCATCTGGGGCACCATGCCCATGTTTCGCCATATCGTCCGCACAAGCAATGTTGTCTCTTGAAGTGCAGTGAACCTCAACGTTCCAGTCCTGAAGAAGGAGATATCTAATCTCCCCAATGATGTCTCTAAGCGGATGGTCAGTACAATAGTCTCTCATGAGGATGTTAGCGGCCTCCAGAGAGTCAGAGTAGAGGAGAATTTTCTGAAGACCCATTTGATGGGCCACTTTGAGTCCTACCATAATCGCATGGAGTTCTGCTTCCATAACCGTCTGTAACCCAAGAGACTTCTGAAATCCCATGAGCCATTGACCTTGAGAATTCCTTATCACTCCTCCGCAAGCCGCATGGTGTTGATAAAGCACCGATCCATCCACATCAATGCGAACCGCATCCACTGGAGGGGGAGTCCAAACCTCTTCGCTGAACCTGCAAAGTTGGAAAATTTTATGAGATAGAGCTTGATTAGTTATATTTTCCATTAAAAGGTGGTTACAAAAATGAAGCATCTCCCTGGTATTCGTGTTCTCGCCTTGGAATAGGAATTTACATCTCGTTGTCCAAAGAATCCAGCACCCCAAGCTAAAGACTCTTGGCCAGGAGAAGTTCTGAAACCTTCCTTTTCTGGGGTTGTGGTTTGCATTCCAATTAAGCCAGGCTTGCAAGTTACCTGCAAAAAACTGATAGAAATAGTTAGGTTTTAAAATTTGCTGCCACAAGTTTTTTGCTCTTGCACAATATCTAATTATATGCATCACATTTTCCTTGCTATTGCAAGGAAAGGGGCAAAGGTTGTCATTAGCGAGCCCTCTTTTGACTCTGAGAGAGTTAGTGACAAGTCTCTCATGCCCAACCTGCCACATAAAGAATTTCACTTTCTCTGGAATCTGCCATTTCAACAACGATGCCCAAAAACTATTCTCCCTTATTCTTCCCTTGTCAGAGAGGTACTCATAAGCAGATTTAACAGAAAAGCTGCCATCCTTCGCAGCTCTCCAGGAGAAGCAGTCAGGGAGAGTACTAGCAAGAGGACGCATTTTAGAGATAATATTTATGATTGAAGGAGGTAAAACACCCTGCCACCTGACAGTATCCCATCTTCCATTCACCAATACATGATCACGCACCGTCTCATTCTCGTTAACAAGAGAAGGATTCGGGACAAAGGCAATGAGCGGACGATCAATAGGAAGCCAGCGGTCATGCCAGAACTTGGTTGCAGCCCCATTATTAACTTTTCTCCCGACTCCAGTAAGGAACTTATCCCAGACTTCGATAATCGCTTTCCATGCAGAGGATGAGTTTCTCTTCCTGGAGACATTGGGAATAGGGAGGTCACCACAATTATATTTCGACCAAAGACATTGGACCCACGAGATCATGCTTTTTTGTCGGAGGCTCCAACAAAGCTTCATAATAAAAGCCTTATTTTGACGTCGAAGGTTTTTGAATCCAATACCCCCTGCTTCCTAGCTTGAGTGACTTTGTCCCAAGTAACAGGATGCATTTTCTTAATATCCTCCTCTTGGGACCAAAGAAACTTCCTTGAAATCTTGTCTAGTTCATTGATAGTACAGATAAGAAGGAGTGTAGACGCATACAATAACTGGGAAGAGAGGACAGAACAGATTTAATCAACACAGAGCGACTAGCAATTGTTAAAAATTTACTTTTCCACGCTGACAACTTCTTCTTTGCTTTTTGCACGATGTGATAGTAAGTGGCTTTCGTAACTCTCTTATGAATGATGGGAACCCCTAAATATTTTCCAAGATCCGATGTGATCCCTATCCCAAGTAATTGACTCAGCTCAAGAGCTCTATTGAAGTTCACATTTAAAGAGCAAAACATGCGTGATTTTTCTAAATTGATTCTGTGGCCAGAGACCTCGCAAAAGCTTTGCATCACCTTACGGACCTCTGACATTTGATGAGAAGAGGCTTCCGCAAAGAGAATGAGATCATCAGCAAAGAATAGGTGGGAGATATGGGGGCCGCGTCTCTTGAAAGAAAATGGTTTCCAGCGCCGGGCCTCACACTCAGCTTTAATAAGTTGTCCTACGCGTTCCATACAGAGGACAAAGATATATGGGCTGAGCGGGTCTCCCTGTCTGACTCCTTCAGAAGGGGTAAAGCACGGGCTCTCCTCGCCATTCCAGAGAATCGACATAGACGTTGATGAGATGCAGCCATAATAAGATTAATAAGATTGTCCGGCAAATTTAAGCAAGTAAGAGTGCTCTTGATGAATCCCCAGTCGAGTCTATCATAAGCTTTCTCCATGTCGATCTTAATGGCAACAAATCATTTCTTTCTCCCCTTCATTTTCATAGAATGGATGATCTCTTGGGCAATTAGGATATTGTCACAACTGGATCTGCCAGCAACAAAACTACATTGCTCGGGGTCAATAAGAGTGCTCATAACTCCCCGAACCTATTTGCCAAAACCTTTGTAATAATTTTAAAGCTCACGTTACATAAGGATATAGGACGAAAATGCTTTAAAGTAGAGGGGTTGTCGACCTTAGGAATGAGAACGATCCTGGACTTATTAATGTTGGTCATACTAGAGGGGTTTTCAAAACATTCTTTGATATAATCACATATTTTGGATCCCACGACATTCCATTGAGATTGGAAGAAGTGTGCTGAAGACCGTCGACTTGCGGCTTTAAAAGCACCCATAGCAAAGGTAGCATTTTTTATCTCAAGTCTCGTAACTTTCCTCGATAGCATGTGCAACTCATTAGCATTAATTATAGGAAAATTTGAGTACCACTCATTCGGATCTCTAACTGAGGCATCTCGAGAGTAAAGATTCAGAAAGAAATCATGAGCCATTATTTTTGCGTCTCTTGATCCTCAATCCACTCCCCGAGTCATTTTGAATGGCGTGATTCTTTGTTTCTTCCTTTTAATCATGGTGGAGGCATGGAAAAATCTTGCATTTACACCCTCTTGGAGCCAAGTACATCTAGATTTTTAAAACCCGGAAGATTTCTTCCTGGGTAGCTACTTTATGATATTCACTCCATAGCTTCTTCTCTAGCCTATAGAGCCCGGTTTGCACATTCGCCCTTCATACGCCAATTCCTTGACCTACGAATCAGCTCCTTTTTCTTAGAGAAGTTACCAACTCGATTATCATGCCAATCCCGAGCGGAGGTTTGAAAATTTTGCAACCCTTGAATCCAATCTTTCTCATACCATGCTTCTTTAATGATATCCTTGAAGCCATCCTCTAAAGACCAAGCGATCTGATAAAAGAAAGATTTCTGATGATTTGTTCTATGAGAATCCGGATTAGTATTCAACACCACAACTCTATGATTAGATTCAAATTTAAGCTCATGACGAACATTGAAGTTGGGGAAATGATTAAGCCAATTTAGGTTAGTGAAAACCCAATCCAGCTGTTCTTTTAAACCACGATGTTCCCAGGTGAATTTTTCGCCCTGAATCCTACCCTCAATGAGACCAGTATTGTCAATGCAGTCTCTAAATTTATACATTGAGGCCCAAGGGGGGTCAGCTCCACTAAGCTTGTCATTTGGGGATAGTAAGCATTGAAATCACCCAAAATAATCCAGGGAAGATTAATATTAGTAGCGAGTGCACGCAAGGAGTTCCATAACGAGGCTCTGCCAGTTAGATTGGTTTCCCCATAAACAACAGTTACCAGACTCAAAGCATTGCTTCTAACCTCTCTGATGTGACAATGAAGTAATTGGGTGGTGGAGGTAAGATAGGAAATATTAAAGGTATCATTGTTCCATAGTAACCAAATACCACCCGAAAAGCCATTAGATTCCACACGGATCCAATTAGTGAAGCCAAGTCTACGACAAATTTTATCAGCTCTACTACCACTGATGCATGGTTCCATAAGACAGAGAATATTAACATGATATTTATCAATAATATCTTTAATGGTTAAAGGGAAGGTCCGGCTACCAACTCCCCTACAATTCCAAGAAACTATAATCATTAAAAAAATGATAAAAGATAGATCTGGTTAGAAATACTTACCTCGGGCGCTTAGCCTCTTCACCATCTTCTTTGCTCACATTGAGTTTCTGGTACAAAAGTTCCGTTTGCTTCCATGAACTCTGGGGCAACATCCTCATTGGGATCCCAATGGTCAGATGGTCGTGAGCATGGTTCGCAAAAACGCGTTTTACAACGTAAAAACGCCATTTTTACGATTTATTTCCAGCCAAACGTGTTTTGTTTCAGAAAAAAACGCAGAGAAGGTGAAATCGGTAAAAAACGTTGCTTTTCAACATAAAAAACGTAGAAACGCAACGTTTTTCAAAAACGTAAACTGAAAATCTAAAGGAGAAGGAGAGAGGATTTCTTGTTTTTTTTTTTTTTTTTTTTTTTTGGGGGTGCTACTGATGCTTGCATGTTGGAATATTTTATGAAATATTTTAATTTCTCTCTTTTTGTTTTCTTTCTTTTTTTTTTTTTTTTTTTTTGCTCAAGCTCTCTTTTGTTTTCTTAACAAAAAAACATTGATAAAAAAATATAGTTGGGGTAGGATCAAAGGTGTTAAAAATGAGTTTTTACATATTAAACACCTAATATATATAGTTGAAAAGTTGATTACTATTTTACCTTTAGTTTTGATTTTAAGATGCTTGCTTTGGTGAAATAGAAGTGAGCAGAGAGGAATTACATAAATTTTTTTTATATATATATACAGGTAAAATCTACGTTTTGTTTTACGATTTTATGTTTTACGATTTTTCATTCTCCTTCCGTTTTTAAGTAAAAACTCGTTTTTAAGAACCTTGGTCGTGAGGAGCTAAGCTATGGCAATATTTGATTTTTTTCCATTGGCGGATCAAGTTGATGATGGTCTTTACCCTCATTTTTTGATGCACCAATTTATCCATGCTTCCATGAACAATACTATGAACACGTTGGCCTTTTGTTTTTTTACTAGAAGCCTTTTTGTGGCCCAGCTGTAGGCCTACTTCTTTGCTTGTAATATTATCTTCATTTAATTGAACCAAAGCCTTAGAAGTTTCAGGTGGCCCAACGCACTCACAAGCCCATCAACGAACTCAAGCATCCTTAGCCACTAATTGCTCATTTCCTTTAATCATTCCATCGGCCCGGCACGCGTGATTGCCTTCCACCAACCCACGTGCTTGATTATTCCCTTCATTTTTCCTGTCTGGCCCAGTCGCATGCTGGCCCACACTTTTTGGCCTATATTGGAGTTTTTGCTTGTGGGTAGATTCACCTGCCTTAACCGAGTTTTGTCCAGCTGTATCCCTTCTTCTTTCTTGAACCGACGGCTTCACCAGGGAAGATCTGTCCTTTTTGACTTCATTCTGATCAGTTGGACGTACGGCGTGACTGGCGGAGTGGTTCGCCAAGGTAACTTCCGAATTCTCCAGATCTTCAATCATCACAAAACGCGATCTCTGTCCGTACGCCGCTGATTTCATCGTCCTTGCTCCTGAGCCCGATGACTGGATCTGCCCGTTGCAAGGGGCACCCACGACTCATCCGGTGACTTACCAGCATCCAAGGGCCAAATGGATCTTCGTATGTCACTGCCAGCGTGTTCACCGACAGGCATTTTGGGGGCTGTTGCAGAGGTTGCTGCACCATATCTTGTGGAGGTTCCGACGCAGAGCTTTTATGGGGACAACTTTCTCTTCTATGGACAAATCAGCCACAGGCAAAACAAATAAGGGTAAGCCCCTCATATTCAACATTGAATATAGATCCAGCTGCAATCACCTTAGGGACAAGCTTTTTCTGAAGATTTAATTCCACACAAATTCGCACAAACTTCCCTCTTTGTATTTTTGGGGATGCATTCTGACAGTCTGTAGCGTGTTCATATCCACCTTCAGTGTGCGCCCAATCCGGTCCTCTAATCGGGAAATACAATGCTTGTTGTATAAATGCATTGGAACATCCGGAATTTGAACCCAGGTTGCAACTCTTCCTAGAGCATTCTGATATGGGTTGAAATAGGGTGTCCAACGTTGGACAATGACACAATGTTGCTTGATCACCCATGGTCCTTCATAAAGTACTCTCCTATAGTGAGACCTCCATAAATCCTGATCCTGAAACCTAACAACAAAATAGTTATTAGGCAAATCAATAAGCTCAAAACTTGAAAATCCCCATAGATTTATCAGGAGATCTTTTAAGACATATAAGTTGAACTTCCTGCCAAGCACAGTGAGGATGAGAGCGTAGTTCCATGGCTCACACCATTCATTATATTCCTCTTCAGTGCATGGCGCCACAGGGTATGTTTCCATAAGCTTTTTCATCTCTTCTGATGGTTCAGGAATTTTCCAACATATTTCTTTATCATAAGCAGACAAGTCATCATCTTCCATTAAATGATTACTATGAGCAACTCCATTAAATCCCAGCAAGGAAGCACAATAAGATGAGAACTTTGGAGTGCTCCCTTCTCTTTTGTCTTCCATTTCATTACTTCCAGATTTTTTGTTTTTCTCAAAAGATTGTTCTGTTTCTTTGTCTGACATAGCATCATCCATAATGGCCTGAGGTGCTTCTTGTAGTTTCTTTTTCTTTTTCCTCTCCTCATGCCCCTCAGCCGGCGGCTTGTCCGGTAGGAGCTTACGCTACCCAGTGTCTGCTAAGATGAGAGCTCTGTCTGTAGTCGGAGAATCCATTTCGATGTTATTTAATTTGGATTTTTCACCCCTTATATATTCACCAAAGATGAAAAACTAAGGAAGAGAAAAACTACAAGCACCCTGCACCCTTCAATATCATATTAATAATTGAAACCACTCGTAATCCGTCTTGTATAAAGCTACCACATTGTTGGAGGGTTGTCCTTGCCACACTGCCCGAACCCGGAGTGGTTGCACATTTGCCACCATTTTTTTATAAAAAAAATATTAATAATTGAAAAAATTGTTACCGTTTATCAAGACGGTTCTTAACATTAGAAAATATATATACCCTCTGCTTAAAATTATGAGACGTTTTTGTTGATTTATCATATTAAAAAAAAAATATATATATATATATATATATATATATAAAGCATTTTTGTTCTTTCAAGAGGTAATCAATAAGGTTTTTAAGAAGTGCCTTCAATTTGGAGAATAATTAATAAATCTTTTAGCAGGATAAATATGTAAGACAATATGTGTAATTTTAAAATACCTTATTGGAGGTGTAAATTAATTAAAAATCTTTATGATTATCAATTAGACAAGTAGTTTCTAGTGGCTCAAATTGAATTGAATGATCTGTTAATGGTGAATACTTGTTCTTACTCCAAACATGTCTCTGCCTTTTGCGTCTCCATCCTCTGATACCTGTCTTGACGCCAAATTGGTATCGAATTTCACATGTTCTATGAGAGGAATTTTTCTTAATTTAGATGTTTGTTTTATTGTTTATTCTTTTAATTTAATATATCAAGGAAACTATGATAAAAATTTAATTTTGGAGTTAAAGTTGGTGCCAATGTTCCATCCGAAATTGGGAATTTGCAATTTTCCATATTAATGCTTAGCAATGATAGAAACAGACAAGTCAATTTGATGGCGCTGATCAACAACAGCTTCTATTCCCTTTCCTAGAGGGCAGGGAAAGGCATTGAATCTAAAGTCAAAAATTGTCCAGTGCAAGTTCAAAAATAAACATGGTTTAGGTGGACTAGGTTCATTTGATTCTCCTTTTTCCGCCTAACATGTCGAGACCAAATACGTACATGCAAGTTCAAGCGTTCATACGGTGTAGCCTGCAAAAAACTAGTTCCATTTTACGTAAGGGGTTTGCAGCAAACTGCGTTCTTCTCACAAATTAAAGAAAATTTTATGGTGTTCTGAGAAGTTTCAGTACAGGATTAATTGTTACACTTTTTTCCCCCAACATACATAATTAGAGAGACACATGATTACTGCATGCTTTATTAGTACTGCGCCATTGTATCCACATCATTATCAGGTAGAGATTTAAAAAAGTGAAATTCTTGTGGAACAAAATTTTGTTAAAGGAATGTTAAATTGAAGAGGTAAGGTGGAAGAGGCTTGTTATGAATGGAGCAGTATATGATATGAGTTAAGTAATAAGTACAGGGACCTGGCTTTGGTCCTATACTTCTTCTCATCCGTTGCGTCCTTTGTTCCAAAACAGCGCCGTTTTGGCGTAAAAGAGGGTAACTCTTTTTTTTTTGGTCTTTTTTTTAAAGAATATTTTAAGGTACTGACCGGTACTAAAAAAGATGCTCCAGGATACTAAACGGTACTGAAAAATACTTTATAACCTTGAAAATTACTTTAAGATCCTAAAAAATATTTCAGGGTATTGATTGGTACTAAAAAGATACTTGAAGATACTAACTGGTACTGAAAAAAATAGGATCTTAAAAATTATTTTAGGATCTTGAAAAAATATTTCAGTGTACCGAAGATACTAAAAGGATATTTTAGGATATTGAACGATATTGAAAAATACTTTATGAACTTGAAAAATTATTTTACAATCTTGAAAAAATATTTCATGGTATTGACTGGTACTAAAAATATACTTGAGAATATTTTTTCAAGATCATAAAGTATTTTTTAGTACCATTCAAGATCCTTTTAGTACTACCCAAGTACTTTGAAATATATATATATTTTTTTAAAAAAAAAAAAAAAGCTGCCCTCCTTTGTGCCATAACGGCGCCATTTTGGTGCAAAGGACACAGCGGACAAAGCCAGGTCCTAAGTATGGATAGCAGAACTTGCTTCTCCTCCAATGTTAGAGACTCAGAGTACCACGTTAAGCGATATCAAAACAGAACCAGTTTTGACCAAAAAAAAAAAAAAAAAAAAAAAAAAAAAACGGAACCAGTTCCCCTCTCATTCTTGAGATGAGTGGGGGAACTCTTCCCATATATAGGCCATCATATGGGATCTGGAAAGTTTCTAGATTTAGTCTTTTTTTAACTGCCGATTTTTAAATGAAAATTATTTTATTAAATAAAGAATATAAAATAAAGATAATTTCTCAACTAACATATTTTTTAAAAATGTTTTTTATTTAAAAATGAGCAGTTAAAAAAAATTAAATCTGATCATTCAGACCCCATCTGGACAATTCAGATGGAAAGAGCTCCTCCTACTCATTCAAAGGATGAGTAGGAAAGCTGGTTCCATATCAAAACGGTTGCAACTATGAAAAGAGCATCTTTCCATGATACAAGAAACTCATCGTATTGATTCTGAAACTCATGATGAACAAAGACAAATTAATTCTCATTTGTGTTTTGGGTCTGATCTGAATAGGAGTACTCTTGTGAGGTTTGGGAGGCAAGTAGCCAGATATTGATAAAGCCTCCCTTTTTCTGTTTCCATTAAGTGACTTTCATTTGTTATTTCTTGACTTCATTTAACAATTAACAATTAAAAATAAAATGAAAATGATTCTGCTTGACTGAGTAGGGGTTGAAAATTAAGTGAAGAAATAAAAAACAGTAGCAGCAAATTAAAGCCGGCAGAAGACATGGAAACCGGTGGTTTTCTTCTCCAAATGGAAAACATTAAACGTGTGTAACATAAACTAGCCAGTTGCCAAAATTCAACCAGGGATTTAGAAACTGAAACGATGATTTTTTCTCTTCTTGTTGAGTTCAAATGAATTAGTCAAAACCGGCGTTCAAAATTCATGTTAACCCATCAACGTCATCCCGTGTTGACCTGTGATCTGATTCGTGTTTGACTTTTCTATTCTAGTCAGACTAGAGCATCATGAAAAGCAAGCTTAACCGTTAATCTTTCCTGAAGATTTAACGTTATTTTTTAATAATTTTTTATATATCGACACTCATCAGACAAGTCTTCATTTTACAATATAATTGCATCCACCGCACAATAAAGTGGGAGAAACGAACAAAGCATAACAAATCTGGAGGAATTATTTCAGCTTATAATATCTGGATCAATCTGATTACAGAAGCCAGTGTTACAATTCTATTTAGATAATCAATACTACAAAAATTTGTGAAAGAATAAATGAATTGCATATCTGCAAAGAAGCGCTAAGCTGTCCCTATGAGGACAAAAGCGACAAGATCAAGAACTAATGTAAGTTTGCCAATCCTGAAAACGTACCCAAAAAAAAGAAAGTTTAGGGACAATGACCAGGTCCTCGTCCAGGAATAGTACTACAAGGGTTGGGAGAGGAAGGTGATACAGGTCCTCGTAGAATCTGCAACAAGAAGCCACCAGGGAATGGCCTTATTGCTGATCCTACTTCAGCACTCCAAAGCATAATGACCAGCATGAACAACACCGTCAACACCATTTTGCTATAAGAGAAAGCCATCTGTCTCTGTGAATCTATGACTAATAAATCAGAAGAAAGTTGTGTTTATTTTGTACTATGAAGACGTACGTCGTCGTCCTTGTTTGCTGTTTCGTTCTTCGTGAAGTTGAGGGCTATGGATAGAGTTTTGGAAGGGAATGAGAGTTAATTTGTGATATGAAAGTAGTATAGCAATTGGGGCAACAAGCTTATCTATATATAGGATTATGTGCATTGACCTGAGGCTGGCGGATTTGAGATAATGTTTTACCTTCATTTCTCGTGCTTTGAAGGTTGAAAATACATTAAACCAGATATTGAACGGATCAACTTACAGTAACTTGCACGCCAAACATCAATCTGCGCAGAAACTACTTGCTGGGTTTCTTTCCTTCTTTCTGTTTTAATAAAAAAAGGAAAAAAAGAAATCAGACTGGTTTTTTTTTTTTTTTTTGAGTCAAAACTCTAAACAATATTATTTAGAAATAATATAATATAATGATCGACCAGATAACAATTAATTTATTTCTTAGTAATATACATAGTAACGTCCTCTGGTTTTCATGGACATTTCGTAGCAAAAGCCGCTTATGAATCAGTCAAAGGAGCCGCATATATCAGTATATCACAGGCATGTTAATTTCCCAAGTGATCAATGTCATGCTTTTAAAATTTAAAAATAATAATATAAGAGCTAGATTAGATATAAGTAGATAACTAAATCGTAAATATTCAAAAAAAAAAAAAAAAGTTAGTTTTAGTAAATGAGTGTTAGTTTTTTCTAAAATACATACCTTTTTAATCATATACATTAGAACTACCCCTTAATAATTAATAAGATACTTTGATAGGGAAAAATTATAAAATTATGAAATAAAATGGATTGATGTATTATATTATGAATGAGAATAAATTCTCTATCTAGCTCTTATATTAGAGACTAGGAGTATTAATTTTTTTTTATTGTGTTTATGTAAGCAAGAGATATTTTTTCCCTTTTTTTCCTTAATTGCAAAATTCTGAGATGGCAATTAAGATGGGACGTTGAACACAGAATTCAAAGACGAGGAAGTTTGGGTCTATGCGGTTTGTGAGTCAAATTCAAGAACACGGTCACTTGCCAGCTGGGCTATGCGGAGGGATGTGAGTACGTCACCCCTTAGGACCTGGTCTGGCATGATCTTTTTAACAAATATGTGAGATTAAAGCCTATGTAAATGTCTGTATGCGTAATCAGATGAAGTCTATTTTATTATTTTATTAAGCTCTGACCTACACGCCTTAAAATCTAGTCGGTATACGCATTTAAAAAATATAATTATGCTTTTACTAATATGTTTTTATAATAATATATAAATCAAGTTTTATTTTAACTAATATAGCCTTTAAATGGGTCAAAGCTTATTTAAAACCTACAATTTGTATATATGCAATGTAGGTTTTGAATCCTAAAAAACCTACATAAGTGTAGGCTTTAGTAAGTTTAAAGCCTATTTATGGCCTTTGAGGTCTAAAATATGAAGTCTTTTTAAAAGGTAATATCGTAAATAAGTATTTAAAAAGATTTTAAGCATTGTCAGGCTTTATAGCTCAGGCCTAAGCTAAAAAAAAAAGGCTGCATATACGCTTAAACCTATTTAGTCAAAACTCAGAATTTAAATTAGTTTTTTTAGCAAAGGAAATTAATATTATTAAGTCTCATAAATCTAGTTTATTTTAATATATAACACTTTACGGGATTTTAGCGAAATATCTTTCAAACATTCTCTTTGACCAATTTCATTGGTCAGTGGTGCTAGTCACTGGATGACCAACTGTAAAATATGAAAAAGTTATGCAAAGTCACACACATGTTAACTTGTAAATCTCACAGCTTTATGTACAAATTGTGGAAGAGGTCTTACAGATTACAGGGAATATTGAGAAAGAGTCTCATTAGAAATTTTATTGGTGAGATAAATTAAAACAAAGTACGAATATTATGTTGTACAAAAATAATTTGTAGAATATAAATATCTTTTGTATAAAAAATTTTAATGACGAATTTTTTCCCAAAATTTTTAAATATAATAATCATATTTACATAGTTAAATAATAAATTATTGATATTTTAAATAACTCATATGACCCCATCCATTGAACAGTAGCGCTAAAGCAGTCAAAAGAAGTGGTCAAATGACATTTTGGACTTGTATTAGAAATAAGGCAAAGGTGACTTTGACAGCTTATTGTAATAAGAAAAAAGTCGCAAAATTGTATTAATATTTACTTTTTTTTTTTTAATGAGGGACTTAATTATCATTTTTGAATTTCTAAGAACACAAATATGTATAGGGCGGGTATGTTTGTCATCTGGTTTCGAGCTTCAACAAAGAACAGCACATAATGTGGCCTTAACGCATTATTGTATTTATATTTTCGCTTTTACATATACTTTCTTGCCCCTATAAACATGTTACGTTATGCAGAAATTACTTCTAACTTCTAAACAAAGTAGAGCTTGATTTGCATTTTATACTATGACACTTTGTGTCACCAGTCGAGATTGCTAAAAATGGGCACATAAGATATGTTCATCGCCAGTGTTTATTATGCCGTAATAAATACGATTGGACTGGATCATCCAAATTTAAATGTAAAAGAAATAAAAATGATAGAGATGATCTTGGTGATATGTAATAATTAATCTCGAGTAAAAAAAAAAAAAAAACAGAAATCAGTAATTTGTGTTTCGGTTGAATAATTTCAGCTTTTTCCGGCAAATAAAAAAATGCCAACAAGTGTTGGGATTTTTGTTGTGCGTTGACCATAATATTGGCGATGAGTGACGAAGATTATGGACTTGCATGCAATTCAATGACAATTAATAACACGAACATTGAATTCACCCAGTATATATATCAAACATTTTGAGAAAGAGAGAAACATACTTTGAGGATTACATGGCACAAGCGATTAGTTAAGGAGAAAGAAAAGGCTAATGTATGCTGCTAATCAGTATATATATTGAGTATTGAAGAAGAAGAGAGGGTGATGAATGAATGAGGCGTGGCTTATGATAGAATCAATATACTCCTCGCGTCTTATACATAGAGCTTATACATAGAGTGTAGAGAGAAAAGCTTTTTTTTTTTTTTTTTTTTTTGTCCTATTCATAAGGTATTTTATTAAAGTTTTGAGGTGTATGTATAATTTAACTCTTTACTTATTATTGTATTGACTTTGTTTTCATTTAGTATTATATATATTAAATAGGAATAAAGTTGAAAAGCTGTTGAATTTTATGACAAAATTAATAAGATTTGAGGTTTTTTTTTTTTTTTTTTTTTTTTGTATGAAAAATATTAAAAGTACCCTATAAAGGGTAGTAGTAACTCCAACACAAGCAATGGCCTCGTCTCTCCGACTTCCACAAGCCCTAACATCACCATTACAACTAACTACAATCACTTGAAGATTGAATGAAGTAAGAAGCCTAAAGTCACTTGAATTATTCTAAACACGAGGAAGGAGCATAGGAAATTAAAACACATAATTTTCAGTGGTGGCAACAAAATCAACAATAATATTGAAAGCGGATGATCCATGGAGTCTTGCCAACACACCACTCATCTCATTCTCACCCACTCACGCAACTCTCTTCTCTTGGTCCAACTGGGAAAAAAACAAACAACGAAAGAAACCGAAACTTCTGTCAACTCCTCTTAATGGTCAAACCATATTTGGAGAAAAACTTCAATTTGTTTTTGATTTTGTGGTTGTTAGAATATTAGTATTTTGTATTAGGTATTACTCATGTATAGTTTGGGCTTATAGGTTTGGCCCTGGCCCATTTAGGTCTATGTACATGGTATTTGATATAAATAAGAGGAATACCAGTCAATACTTGTTGGTTGGGTGAATTATTCATTTTACTTGGGTCCAAATTTACTTACTTTTCATGGTATCAAAGCCATAGGTTAGGTCAGATCGGGTTGGTAGTTTTTTCAAGACTCTTTGGGCCACCTTTCAAGATCCCCAACCCACAGCCCAAACCGGTTTCAAGATCCAAGACCCCATGGCACTCTCAGCCCATATCAGTTTAAAGATCCAAGACCCGATGGCCAGCCACAACGCGTCTTCTCGGTCAGAATGATTTACTGTGCTTCCGCGTGTTCCATGTGATCCGATCGGCGCTCCTGGCTTGGTTTCTTGGTTCGTTTTCTCCACATTCAATTGTTTTGTGGATTTCCATTTTAAAGATCCAGATTGCAAGGTCCGAGCTGATTTTCGCCGGATTCCGTCTTGTTGTTTCTTGCTCCTGGTTGATGTTTGCAAGACGGCAAGTTTGGCTCGCCATGGCCAGCCGTTTTGATTGCCTGAGGTTGACGGATTGCTGCTGAGATTTCCGTTGTCGCCGATCCGTTCCCTCCCCGCTTGCTGTTATACAAGCGTTTCCGTTGCTGAGTTGTCGCTGTCGCGCCTCACCGGACCCTATTTCTCAGAGAAGTGGATTGTATTTTCTTTCTTTCTCTTGAGCTGCGAGGAGATTTGTCAGAGAGATCTGTTCATCACGTTTCTGGTCTGCCTTTCACACTCTGACTTTCTCCATCTGCATAACTGTATTTCTCTTGGATTTGCTCGTTTCAGGCATTCCAACTCTGTCTGCCACGTTTTGCACATTACTGTGTTCTTATTGGTAATAAACATTCCTTCTCGGTCCTCAACAAGATGGTGATTATTTCTCACAAGCTACTTCGGCAGCATCTTTCTCCTCTGAGATTATATCCGTTCTTGTTGGTCCAGTGGCTTTGCGAAGTTCTTTTATTGATTTTACTGTCGTGGTTCTGGATTTTGCTGCATTTGTTAATCTTGTGCTTCTTGTATGTCCCCATGGAGACCACTAAGAATCCTGTTGATGTTAATCATCCCCTCTATTTGCACCCTTCAGATACTCACATAACCTCCTTAGTGCCACAAGTTCTCACCGGTTCCAACAATTATGTCATCTGGAGCGAGCCATGCGCCTAGCACTTCGAGGCAAGAATAAGATTGGTTTCATAGATGGCACATTCCCACGTACATGTGCTTTTGAGTACCCAGATTTATGGGACCGATGTGATGCCGTTGTATTATCATGGCTCATTCAATCGGTTGACAAAGACATTGCCACCAAGATTGTCTTTGTCCTCTTCTCACTGTGTATGGCAAGACCTCCAGGAGCGATTTAACAAGGTAGATGGTGCATGAATTTATTCCTTACATCATTCTATTGCTCTACCACTCAAAATGGACTATGGGTTGTTGCATATTTTACCAAATTAAAAGAGCTTTGGGATGAGTATGCTGTGTTAATGCCCTTGCCATCTTGTAAATGCAATACTTCTCAAGAGTTTGTTCAAATTAATCAACAACAACGCTTGTTTCAATTTCTTATGGGACTTAATGAGACATACCAGCATGTTAGATCACAGATTTTGCTTTTGTCTCTGCTCCCAATAGTGAATCAAGCTTATTCTATGATTGTTCAAGAAGAGGACTAGCGTAACCTTTCTATTCCCATTTCTTTGTTAGTCCTCTTGATGGCGTGCTTTGATTACTAGAGGTGGTAGGCAAGGCCGTGGTAGGGGCAAGGGACGTTCTCAGGACATATGTAGTCATTGCAACAAGAAAGGTCACAAACGAGACACTTGCTTTCGGCTTATTGGTTACCCACCTAACCTCAATCGCCAAAACCAAGATCATCAAGCCAATCCAGTTGTAGGAGAAGCAAATACGTCCCAGTCCACATCTTCTCCTCCTACGTTAACTCACGAGCAATACAACCAGCTTCTTCAACTTATCCAGAAAGATCCAGAAGAGGTGGCTGTTGGTGCTGCTGGATATATTGAGGAAAGAACCTCAGGTTTGATTAACGCATTGCCTCATACATTAACTAGATCTCATTGGATACTAGATTCAGGTGCCACATGTCATGTTGTTAGTAATATTGCCATTTTTGACACTGTTGCACCTTATATTGGTCTACTTAGAAAGATTAAAATGCCTAATGGAGATAAAATAACTATTACACATATAGGGACAATACAATTATTTGATAGTATTGTATTGTATGATGTATATTTTTCTGCCCAATGTTGTTTCAATTTGGTCTCCGTTTCTAGGCTCACTAAGAAAATGCAATGCACTATATCATTTCATCCTGACTTCTGCACTCTGCAGGAAAAGTTAACCGGGAAATCCCACGTGATTGGTAAGGTTTCTGATGGATTGTACTTAGTTGAGGAGACTCTACAATCTCAAGGAATCATGCACTTGCATTCTACTCATCATACTAAAGACTATTCTTCTTTGTGGCATCATAGGATGGGTCATGCCCCTTTAGATGTTCTTAAACATTTAGATTCTCTAAATAAGGATGTTATTGATTCATCTATGCCAAATTGTGACATATGTTCTCAAGCCAAGCAAACTCGTTTACCTTTTCCTTGTAGCACTTCTCATACTCATTATATTTTCAAGCTGATACTTGTTGACACTTGGGGACCTTATAGGGTGCCCACATATTCTCGGTCATCGATATTTTCTTGCTATTGTTGATGACTTCTCTAAATGTACTTGGATCTTTCTAATGCACAATAAACATGAAAGCGATTCTTGTCTCAAAACTTTTATTGCATATGCTCATAATCAATTTTCTTTGCACTATTAAAAGGGTTCAAGTGATAATGGTCTTGAGTTTGTCAATAATGAGCTTTCTGATTTTTTTCATAGTAAGGGTATTGTGCACGAAACAACTTGTCCATACACATCTCAACAAAATGGTGTGGTGGAGCAAAAACATAGACACCTTTTAAATGTTGCTCGTAGTCTCATTATATCCTCTCATGTGGCCATCCAATTTTGGGGAGAAAGCATTAAGACCATTGCATTTTTTATTAATCGCACTCCCTCCAAATCATTGAATTATAAAACCCCTTATGAAATGTTGTACAATAAACAACTTGATCTTTCTCATCTTAAAATTTTTGGTTGTTTAGCTTTTATGACACCCCAAAACAATATTGATAAATTTGAGCCTCGTTCTGATGCTTGCATTTTTATGGGATATCCACCTAATCAAAAGGGTTACTTGCTGTATAATTTGCTTAACTGGACTGTTATGGTTAGTCGACATGTTACATTTGATGAAACTTGCTTTCCTTTTAAAGATAATGCACCTATCGTACAACAAAGTTCTTTTCCATCTAATTTAAACCCTTTTCTATATGATACTCATGATTTGCAAGCTCTTCAAAGGTCTGATTCTGTTTATGAGGAACATGGGGACACACCCTACCCTCATGATGATGATCCACCTAGGAATGAGTCACCTATTGATGCAGAACAACTCTTACATAGGGAGCCTCGACCAACAAGAGATAAACGAGCTCTCGCGTGGTTGAATGATTACATTTGCCTTGGAGAGGTTCAAAATGGTGAGACACTCAAAACCGGTTGTAAGTATCCTATTCATGTATATATCTCATATGCCAATGTTACGAAGGATTACAAAGATTATTTGTTAAGTACTGATAAGCTCATTGAGCCTTCTACTTTTCAAGAGGCATCTAAGGATCCCGAGTGGATGAAAGCCATGCATGAGGAAATGGCCGCATTAGAAAATAATCGAACTTGGGATATTGTTTCCCTTCCTAAAGGTAAACGGGCCATTGGTTGTAAATGGGTCTTTAAAATTAAATATGATTCTTCCGGTAACATTGAGAGGTATAAAGCAAGGTTAGTCGCTAAGGGATACAAATCAACAAGAGGGAATTGATTATTTTGAGACCTTCTCCCGGTCGTTAAGATGGTAACCGTAAGAACCATCCTCACTCTTGCATCAATGCATGGTTGGCATCTTTTTCAAATGGATGTCAATAATGCGTTTTTGCAAGGGGACTTAGATGAAGAGGTTTACATGCGCATCCCACAAGGATTTGATACTTTTGGAGAAAATAGAGTTTGTAAACTTAGCAAATCCTTGTATGGGTTAAAGCAAGCATCTAGGCAATGGAATGTGAAACTTACTAATGCATTGATTCAAGGGGGGTTTAGGCAGAGCAAGTATGACTATTCTTTATTCATTAAATCGGATGATTATGGAATAACCATTGTTTTGGCATATGTAGATGATTTGGTTATTACAGGGGACAATATGCAGGGAATAGAGGATGTTAAAGCTTATCTGCACCGTCAATTCAAAATCAAGGATCTAGGGCAATTGAGGTATTTCCTTGGGTTGGAATTGGCTCGTTCAGAAAAGGGAATAGTGCTTAGCCAAAGAAAATACACACTTGATCTCATTAGTGATATGGGGTTGAGTGGGGCAAAGCCACTATCCATACCCATGGAAAGGAGCACACGGTTAAGTCTTGAAGGACTTGTGCAACATGATACAAGCAAGTATGCTCGTACGAAACAGAAGCGAAGGGGCAAATTCGATCCCTTATTGTCGGATCCAGAGCGTTATCGCCATTTGATTGGTAGGTTGTGTTATCTTACTAATACTAGACCTATATTAGCTATGTTGTGCAGACTTTGAGTCAATATATGAGTGCTCCAAGGAAGTCACATATGGCAGCGGCTGTTCGTGTTGTGAGATACCTCAAGAGCTGTCCGGGGCTTGGTATTCTTCTTTCTTCGAAAAACCAATTCAACATGGAATGCTATGTAGATTCGGACTGGGCAGCTTGTCATGACACTAGGAAATCGGTGACAGGATACGCCATTAAGTTGGGAGAGTCATTGCTGTGTTGGAAGTCAAAGAAACAGCATACCGTCTCTAAGTCTTCACCTGAAGCTGAGTATAGAGCACTTGGAACAATGGTGTCGAAATAGTTTGGCTTACCAGGTTGTTGAAAGATCTTGGTATGAGAGGATTAGAACCAGTTAAGGTTCATTGTGATAATAAGGCAGCTATATACATTGCTACTAATCCTGTATTTCATGAGCGTACAAAGCATATCAAGATTGATTGTCACTTTGTGCGTGAGAAATTGCAACAGGGTATCATTGACTTATTGCATGTAGCTTCTAAGAATCAGTTAGCAGATGTCTTGACGAAGCCGCTTGGTAAAGAAAGTCATGATAATTGTGTTCGCAAGTTGGGCACTTTGTGGTTATGGGTGGTGGGACTTTCCTATTAAACTTTTGAAAACTTAGATATATATTAAGCTTGCATTTATATTAATATAATGTTGGTTTTTGCGCCATGCTTGCATGCCTATAAACATTTCTTTTGCTGAAATCTTTGTACACTTTCCGATTTGGGTCACATATTTTTATGTACACATTTATAAATATTAAGAAAACTGGAAGAGAGACTAAGAAAAGAGAGAGTGAAGGAATCATATGATTGGTTGTATATCTCGTTATCACTTCACTTCCCAGCGAATCAAACATATCAGAAGGATAACGCCCCCAGCTTCAAGAAACAAGGACATCCCACCAGACGGATCCAACCGAAGAATCAATTGAAGAACCTCCTAAAAACATAATAATTTTTATCTGATAAAACAAAAGTACAGGTATATACGCCAATAATAAACAAATATCGCAAGAAAGATGAAAAATATAAAGAAGGACAAATGAGTCATCGGCACAAATATACCAACCCTCCTTGGTAAGCAGAGAGTATGAAAATGGAGGCGAGGAGGACTCTTTGATGAGATATATATATGGGATTTTATTGCATTTATTAGGTATATTTACCACAATTTTGACTATTTTGAGAAAAAGTTATTTTTATTAAATAAGTAGCAAAAAAGAGTATATTTGTTGTTTTTTTTATATTTCTTTTATGATTTCTCTTAATTAAACTGGTTAGCATGGCATGAAGGTATTTTTATTTGAAAAAAATTAGAATGAAGGACCTAAAGTAGATGATACTTATTGGGAAGAACAGTAAAAATAGTAATTTTCAGAGAGACTAATTACCAAAATTAAAAAATATTAAATTTCCCTGGACTAATCGTCCTCTATTTTCTCCACATTCTATTTTTAAAACTAATATAATTTTCAAATTTCATTAAATTAAATGCAATTTCTATATTTTTTTACCACGTTCGGGGATATAGCAAGTAAGTAGCAAGTTCTCCCTTTAGGACCGACTACAACAAGCTCGCGACTCTAATAGAAAAAAAAAAAAAAAAAAAAAAAAAAAAAAAAAAGGTAAGCTCTCAGCTCTCAGCTCTCAGCTCTATTTGCTTGCAATGCTATACCTATCAAAGTTGGCGAACGCTTCTGTAACCTTAGATTGGTTACGTTGTTCGACTGAATGACTTAATGTTTCAGGGGTACCTATCAATTGAAAAAATAACACCAACATCTTTCAATTTTTGTCAACTTTTAAAATTGACACAAACCTTAATTGAAAACAAAAATTATATAATTTTAGCAAAACTCAATTTTTTAAATAATTTATTATAAATATTAAGGAAAATTTATATACATCCAAATTTTTTTAAAAAATTTGCAATTTCAAACCATTCAAACGGGGTCGCATAATTTACTTTTATGTCAGAACATATTTATGTGACTTTTAAAAATAAAAATCCATCTAATGACCTTTCCCCCACAATCATGTAATGTTGATATACTTAAAAAAATCTACATAATATATTATATTTTTGTATTCGATAATGGTCTATTGGATTGCATTCCCAGAGAATACCAGTATAAACAAAAAATTTAGAGCTAAAAATTTTAATATAATCAATGAAGTCTATAATATAAACAAATAATAATAATTTTTTGGCTGAATGTGCAAATTTAGCGATGAACAATTTTGCTATGAGCACTTATAAGAAAAATCTATTTTAGGTGTAAAAGTAGACATAAACAATTTATTTGGGAGTAAATATAGTAACGCCGTTGTTAGACTATATGGTTAGTTGGTATATTAGCTATTAGTTAGAAGTATTAGGTGGTTAGTTGAGTGGTTAGTGAATTAGTTAGGGCCCTTGTCTATATAAGGGGTCTTAACTAATAAGATTAGAAAGTGTGTTGAGTGTGGAGCCCTCACTATGTGTGTGGGATGTGGAGTCTCACAAGAGAGGAAGTTAACGTGGTCTTCTTCTAAGTTTTAGAGTTAACCCTTATGGGTTACTTATTGTATGAGCTTATTGTTTTTTGTTGTTATACCCTTATGGGTTACTCATTGTATGAGCTTATTGCTTTTTGTTGTTAATACAATTGATTCTTCTTCATCTACATTCTTTCTCATATCTTCTCTAATTATACATTACTTTACATGGTATTACTTTACAGCTGTTAAGGACACTTAACTTCCGTTATTTTTTGCATTGTAGGTCCCACAAGTCTTCTCTCTATTATTTTAATATTTTTTTAATGAGAAAATATCATTTGGACCCCATTAAAACAATTTTATTTCAGTTAACCCCTAAAAGATTATAAAATTTCACCGCACCCCCTTAGGTCAAAAATAAAATAAAAATTTTTCAGTGAAAAGGTAATAACACCCTTACTTTATTTTTTTTTCGTAAGATCAAAGCGTTTACAAGATAAATATAAACATTTTTTTAAAAAATAAAGACATTTAATTTACATGACAAATATGTATAACCACGTTGATGCTAATATAAGCCTTTCATAGCCCATTATGAAGAAGGTGACCCAATGCCTACATAAATGATGGCCATCCGCCCATCCCCGACTACATCTTTAGGATTCTCTAAGATGGGGTACAAAATTGATTAGTGCCTGTTTGGAGGTTCCTAAAAAACCTAGGTTTTGTCATAAATTTACTAAATACCTTTTTTTAGAAGCTATTCTCGCATCAAACCTAGGTTTTACAAAAGTTTGTCAAACACCTGTTTTAATCCAAAAATTATTTTCCAAAAATTATTTTTATCTCGTAAATTCCAAAAACCATTCTCCAAAAGCCATTTTTACCTCGTAAATTGTGAAAACCATTTTTTCAAGATCGGCAATACTCCCGAAATATTTCATGATCTTAAAAATTTATTTTAGGATATTAAAAAAATATTTTAGGGTATTGACAGTATTAAAAAGATACTTAATACGAACTCGGTAACCGAAAAGATATGTATCATGATCTTAAAGATTTATTTAGGATATTGAAAAATATTTCAGGGTAACAATTGATCTTGAAAAAATATTTCAAGATACTAACAATCTTGAAAAAAAATAGTTTTTAACAAAACCTAGGTTTTGATGAAGAATAGCTTTTAGAAAAAGTGTCTGTTTGGCAACTCCCAAAATTTAGGTTTTGGAAATAAAACCTAGATTTTGTCACAAGTATGTCAAACACCCCTTTTCAAAAGCTATTCTGCATCAAACCTAAGTTTTGCAAAAAAGTTTTCCTTACACCCATTTTTATTCAAAAGCTATTTTCCAAAAACTATTTTCCAAAAATCATTTTTACCTCGTAAATCCCAAAAACTATTCTCTAAAATTTTTACCTCGTGAATCATCAAAATCATTTTTTCAAGCATCACCAAGTACCTTACAATATTTGATGATATTAAAAATTTATTTTAGGATATTAGAAAAATAATTTAGGGTACCGACGGGAACTAAAAAGATACTTAATACTTGACTAGTACTTGAAAAGATATTTCTCATGGTCTTAAAAATTGATTTTAGGATATTAAAAAAATATTTCGTGGTAACAACCGATATTGAAAAAATATTTCAAATCTGATGGGAACTAAAAAGATACTTAATACTAATTAGTATTGGAAAGATACTTCTCATGGTCTTAAAAATTTATTTTAGGATATTGAAAAAATATTTCAAGATAACAACGGATCTTGGAAAAAAATTTAGGGTACTGACAATCTTGGAAAAAAATTCATAGTAATAAAGAATACTAAAAAGATATTGAAAAAATATTTTCTAATCTTGAAAAAAAAAAAGATTTAGGATATTGAAATTTTTTTTTAGGGTAATGACTAATCTTGAAAAAATATTTCAGGGTACAGAAAGATACTAAAAAATATCTTAAGAATACTAATTGATACTTGAAAAAATACCGATGACGGAGAGGAGAGAGAAAAAAGCTAAAAAAATAGCTTTTCATCAAATACCTAGGTTTTGATACCTTACACCCATTTTTATCCAAAAGCTATTCTCCAAAAACTATTTTCCAAAAATCATTTTTACCTCGTAAATCCCAAAAACTATTTTCTAAAATTTTTACCTCGTGAATCATGAAAATCATTTTTTCAAGCACCCAATAATACCTTACAATATTTGATGATATTAAAAATTTATTTTAGGATATTAGAAAAATAATTTAGGGTACCGACGAGTACTAAAAAGATACTTAATACTTGACTAGTAGATCGAAAAGATATTTCTCATGGTCTTAAAAATTGATTTTAGGATGTTAAAAAAATATTTTAGGGTAACAACTGATATTGAAAAAATATTTCAGCGTACTGATGGGTACTAAAAAGATACTTAATACTAATTAGTATTGGAAAGATACTTATCATGGTCTTAAAAATTTATTTTAGGATATTGAAAAAATATTTCAAGATAACAACGGATCTTGAAAATTTTTTTTTACAGTACTGACAATCTTGGAAAAAAATTCATAGTAATAACGAATACTAAAAAGATACTAAAAAAATATTTTCTAATCTTGAAAAAAAAGATTTAGGATATTGAAAATTTTTTTTAGGGTAAGGACTAATCTTGAAAAAATATTTCAAGATACGAAAAGGTACTAAAAAATATCTTAAGAATATGATTGATACTTGAAAAAATACCGATGACGGCAGAGGAGAAAGAAAAAGCTAAAAAAATAGCTTTTCACAAAACCTAGGTTTTGATGCCTACTAGGTTGTTTAGCAAACTCTTGCAAAACCTAGGTTTGATGCAGAATAGCTTTTGGACAATTTTGGAGTGTTTGGCATACTTCTGTAAAATCTAGGTTTGATGTAGAATAGCATCTAGACAATTTTAAGGTATTTGGCAAACTTTTGCCAAAACCTAGGTTTTGAAGTTATTCAAACATTCATTTTTATCCAAAAGATATTTTCCAAAAATTATTTTTACCTCATAAATCCTAAAAGTTATTCTCCAAAAGCCATTTTTATCTCATAAATCGCAAAAGCTATTCTCCAAAAGTAACTTCCAAACGGGCTACCTATTTGGATGTAGTTTTTGAAGAATAATTTTCATCATTTACGAGGTAAAAATGGCTTTTAGAGAATAATTTTTATGATTTACAAGGTAAAAATGATTTTTGGAAAATAACTTTTGGAGAATAGCTTTTGGATAAAAATGATAGTGTTTGGGTAACTTCAAAACATAGATTTTGATAAAAGTTTGCCAAATACCAATTGTCCCAAAACTATTATGCATCAAAACCTAGGTTTTGGCAAAAGTTTGCCAAACACCCCTAATTCCAAGCATCAAAACCTAGGTTTTTTTTCATAAGTTTACCAAACGCCCCTATTTTTTTCGGAAGCTATTTTGCATCAAAACCTAGATTTTGGATCCAAAACCTAGGTTTTGTAAAAAAACTATTTTTTTAGCCTTTTCTCTCTCCTCTACCATTATCAATATTTTTTTAGTGTCAGTTAGTATCTTTAAGATATTTTTTAGTACATTTTTTACCGGGAAATATTTTTTAAAGATGAGTCATTACTCCGAATATTTCTTCAATATCCTAATTTTTTTTCAAGATTAGAAAGTATTTTTTCAATATCTTTTTAGTACCCTGAATTTTTTTTTTTCAATATCCTAGAATAAATTTTCAAGGGTACGAGAAGTATTTTTCTTAGTACCAGTCAGTATTAAGTATCTTTTTAGTACCAGTTAGTACCTTGAAATTTTTTCTCAAGATTAATCAGTACCTTGAAATTTATCTTTAAGATCCTAAAATAAATTTTCAAGAGTATGAGAAATATTTTTTCAATACCAAATCAAGATTAAGTATCTTTCTAGTGCCCCCTTAGTACTCTGAATTTTTTTTTAAAGATTAATCAGTACCCTGAAATATTTGTTCAAGATCCTAAAATAAATTTTTAAGACTATGAGAAGTATTTTTTCAATATCAATCAATATTAAGTATTTTTCAGTACTCTAGAATATTTTTTCAAGTTTAGTCATTACCTTGAAATATTTTTTAATATCTTAAAATAAATTTTTTTAAATGATTAAATATTCAAGGTACTGAATGGTATTGAAAAAAATACTTCATAATCTTAAAAATTTATTTTAAGATATTAAAAAATATTTTAAAGTAATGATTGATCTTGAAAAAATATTTTAGGGTATTAACGAGTATTAAAAAACTACTTAAGAATATTGAAAAATACTTGATAATCTCTCAAATTTATTTTAGGATATTGAAAAAATATTTCAGGGTAATGACTAATCTTGGAGAAAGATTTCAAGATATTGAAGGATACTAAAAAAATACTCAAGGGTATTGACGGGTATTGAAAAAATAAAGATGATGACAGAGGAGAGAGAAAAATCTGAAAAAAAAAAATATTTTTTTTCTCCAAAACCTAGGTTTTGATGTAGAATATCTTTTAGAAAACAAACTTTTGTAAAATTTAGGTTTTAATACAAAATAGCTTTTAGAAAATTTTGGAGTGTTTGACAAACTTTTACTGAAACCTAGATTTTGTTTTCAAAACCTAAGTTTTGTTTGGATTCTTCCAAACAGGCACTAGCCATCTCATTCCAAAGATCTTCCTCACGCATTTGGCATCTTCCATTTAGCGATCTCATGCCTTTGGGAAAATCATTGTCAAGTCCCAAAGTATGGAATTAATCACAAAAAAAATCTCATACCCAATTCCCCTCACTTTGTGATTAATTGCTGAATTTCCCTCACAAAAAAGTTTCATTGTCAAAATAACTTTTCATATTGTCAAAATGACTATATTAGTTGTTAAATCTCTCTATCTTTTTCTCTTTCCAACATGGCTAAAAATGGCTTTTTATGTTGTTAAATAAACTTTGCATGTTGTCAAAGATTCTCCAAGTTTTTCCTCCAATATGTAGAATTTTAGAAACCCTGGACAATTTTTTTGACAACATGAATAGCTATTTTGACAACATAAGAAGCTATTTTCACAATGAGATTTTCATAGGGACATTTTAAAAAGTGATAAAGCTATTTTGACTGACAGAACTTTTTTCGTATGAGGAATTTTGTAACTTATTCACAATTAATCACAAAAAATCCTTGGGGACCATTTTTTAGAGGAATTGGGTGTGAAACTTTTTTGTGATTAATTCCATACCTTGGGATTTGACAATAATTTTCCCAAATATTTTCCTCACGTATATGGCAGATTCCAATTAATTACTGTAGGTTATGAACCTTGCATCGATTTAAATTAAAATAAACTAAAATAATCTAAATTATAGGATACAATTCAGATCGTATTCTTTTGAGGAGTATCTTATTTGATTATGAGGCTGAATTAAGTGACAAGAACATTAAAATAGGTTTGAAATTGATTTTTTTTTTCCAACAAAACTACTTGTGAATGCCATGTAAATAAATAAATCCTAACTTTGTAGGCTTGATTAATCTTTAATTTTTTATGAGGAATTTATTATCACTTTCCAGCAAGCTGTAATGAACTTTGGTGTATAGTAGTGTACGTAGCAGCAAGAATAGTCAACGAGATGCAAATGTGTTCCGTAAAAGAAGGATATTAACTAGTGTGCACAATTAATGTAAACCAGTAGTAAACCTCGTAGACTAGGGTAGCTTTGAACTTTGATAAAATGATGGCGGTAGAAGGCTTCGAAGGATATGCAATGAGAAGCCATCTGGGGTTGGCTTTATTATTGCCGATCCTACTTCTAGACTTGAAAGCACAATGGCCAACATGAATAACGCTCTCTAACATCATTTTTCCTGCAAGAGATTAAAGCCATCTCTCTCTAATTGAAAAGATGACTAAACCTGAAAAGCAGTTCTATGTATGTATTTACGGAAGGAGATAGGGGTGGACCCAGAAAAATATTAAAAGGGGCACTAGTAACAGAGGGATTTGGGGGTTCCTAGAAAAATATTGAAGGGGGCACTAGTGGCGATATTATATATTTTCTTTTAAAGGAAAGTTTTAAATGCATTAAAAAACAAAAGAATATAAACAAGAAAAAAATATCAAAAAAATATTGATGAAATCAAATGAATATTGATGATGTAATAAGAGATGCAATTATTTTACAAACCTGTTATTTAGAAAAGTAAAACTAAGTTCTGTTAGAAATGACTACATAAATTATAATGAAGGGTGGACACTCAATAAGTTCTTACAATAAAAATAATTACAATATCAATTTTCTGAGTCTTATTTTTTGGAATTCCATCATAATTGCGTTATTATCAATGCTATAACATACATTTTTTTTTCAATATAAGGCACTAAACAATCATTCAACCATTCATCCCCATCCGATTACGAAGTGCAGTCTTGATGTATGAAGGGTGAACACTTAATTTAAGGGTGGGCAATTATTCAAGCATTTATTAATTATTTTTTTAAAAAATCTCAAATTCAAGGGGGCACTTGCACCCCCCCCCCAATCCAACACGTTGGTCCGCCCATGGAAGGAGATTCTCTTATCATCCATTTTCTCATGAGTGCATCTCAGCCGTTGATTGGGAAGAGAAGAGAACAATGCAAGGAGTATAACTTGATGAAGCATGTGAGCTTTCAGATTGATTGAACGGACATATATACACATCTCATCCTATTTATAAAGCCCTTCCAACATGTTTTACATAGATGAATATAAACCTTAAATTTCATTAACTCTATCTTAATTAAAATCCAACAACTTTATAACTTTATCCCTATTTAATTTATATTATATTATATGATGAGCTATAAGATTGTATATTCATATGAAAATGTTCTCTCTCTGCATTATAATAAATAGGACTGATAAATTTCCTCTCTCTCCCTCTCTAATAGGACCACATGAGTATATTTTGGGAGAGAATGAGATCTGATTTATGATATCGTCGGATCAGCAATTGGTCAGAATCTAATTAATTGATTTGAGTTGGCATTTTTTTTTTTTAAAAAAAATATAGGCACATATTTTTTTCTCCTTTTGGAACCAATCCTATTTGAGCACTTTTGTCTTTGTCATTATTGTATAATTAAGTTTAATGTACTCCTTAATTATTACCTTGACTGGCAATCTCATCCTAAAGTATTCATTATAATTGCTTCTTAGTTTTTTGGTCAAAAGATATATCTAATATTAAGAAACAGTACATTACAACAATACACAAACAAAGACAAAACAACTATATAACAAAACAAACCAAATACAAGAAGAACCAGTCACCACCCATTAAAAAGATAAGAGCGAGCAAAAGGAGAATCATGGACAACCACCCAAAGTTAGGTGACAAGAAAGAAGGTAAGGGTTGAAAAACCACCCGATCGAGAATGATATCACAACTTGTATATGCTTATTGAAAAACCACCCGATCGCTATTTAAGTACCCCGACTAGGGGTAAAGATCCCGACTAGAAAACCCAACCGCAAGATAAATGAGACTCATTCCCGAAGAACAACAAATTTGGTAACCTTGACCATGATATGTGAAAAATGCTCAAACAGCCATCCAACCAAGAGGATTTGAATGCAAATCTTACAGATCTGTTTATTTCCTGAGATGAAAACACCATCACAAAACCTACTACAACAGAAAAGAAACATAAAAACAGATAAATCTCACCTCCACAGATCAGATCTGGAGAGGAGAGGAAAGGGCTCGCCACAAGGACGAGAGAAGGCCACGTAAGGGAGAGGACCATAGATCAAGGATCTAGACTCCAAAAACACCTTCACGAGATCAAAGATATGAACTCGCAACAACCACTTGGACTCGTTCACAAAGGCGGTTTGTTGTGTAAGGCACAAGCCGCCGGTGATACGATGAAGAAGGTGAAGTGCGAGAGAGGAGGAGAGAAGGAGGAGAAAAGAGAGGAGAAAGATTACAACTTGTATATGCTTATTGTTTCATGAATTTACAACAAAATGTGCATGATATGTGATATATATCTCATTCGTACTAATTTCACATTTTTTGTGACACTTGATTTATCACCTTAATAACAATATCACAACAATTAAGAGATCTAAAAAAGTACTTTCACTCCACTTATTAATTATTATTATTATTATTTTAATGCTTATATTCATACTAATGTATATAAACAAATTGAATTATTCTTTCAAAATGCTCTAATAATTTAATTTGCTCTTCATAATTCAATTTTTTTATACCATTTTCATATTATATTGCATTAGTATTTTTTACGATGTTACAAAACACCCATCTACGCAGAAAGTTCTGAATTTCAATTTTATTTAAAAAGAAAAAAAAAATTGAATAAGTGAGATATCTGAGTCAAAACTCAATAGCTAGAAGGCGTGGAGAGTGGAAACCGGTGAATTGATCGATCAACCCGTTTTTTTTTTTCTCTTCTATGTTGACTTAGCTTAGTGTTTGTTTGAAAAGATGATTGGATGGAGATCAGAAGCCTAAAATCACTTGAATTCTATATGAGGATTGAGGAAGAAGCATAGGAAAGTGTATGTATTGAGGAGCCGCAAACCATATCAACAATAAGCAAAGCTGATGATATTGATATTGATATGTTTAAAAGGAAAGCACCAAGTTCTTTCTCCCATGAAGGAATTAAAAGAATAAAGAAGTCATTTAAAATTAGTCAATGGAGAATATTCATTTTTATTTATGAAAACATCACCGATCAAATTTTTTACATCAATTTATTATTAACCATCATATAAATACTACTTGAATACTAGTGCTATTATATTTATGAAAACTTCATAAATATTACCGTACGCGTTTATAGCTTATAAAATCAACATCTTACTGGCAAAAGAAAATCAACATCTATTCTAATGTTTTATATTCCAACGTACGCGTTTTGATTATATATATATATATATAGTAGTTACTATTTATCATCTTATTAAAGTCAATTACATATATATTTTAACCCCATTCCCCATTCCCTATATGTATATACGTAATTCACAAGAAGCTTCACATTGTTTCATAATTTATAAATATATAGTGTCAGGAATTATATATATATATATATATATATAGACGCACGCGCTTATAAAAAAATAAAATCCAAGTCACTGTTACGGTGATATATGCAATGTCTAGCTAAATTCAATTTAACGATCCATATTTAAAATTTTTAACCGATTATTTTCTGAAAAAAATAAAAGGTAAGAAATTATATTTATTTTAGATTTTTTACACATTATATTTTTTCAAAAAATAAAAAAAGTGAAAAAAAAAATCTTTGATGAGCATTAATTAGTTGTTTATCTTGTCGATATCAATAACTGGAATTTAGTTTTTAAGCTGTTCATCATATTTCTTAATAAAGATTCAGTATAATTGCAGCCACCGTGCGCATAATGTTCATTAAAGTCGAAGAAACGAAAAGCAATCATAACCAATCTTTTTTTTTTTTGGGACAATATTCATAACCAATCTAATGAATGGATTTCAACTTAATTTCTGTCATATAACAAAAATCCATTACGTATTACAATTTATGATCCCATATACTACTACAGAGTAATTATGTAGATACACCATAAATTATTCTTCCGTTCCTAGTTTGTAGTACAAACTATAAATTATTATAAATTACAGTATAAACTAAGCCTTACTTTAGTATCGGAGATAGTACATCTATGCAAAGGAGTGTTGAGCTATTCCTGACCTAAAAAACAATAAAAGAAAAATTACAAGAAGAATGCAAGTTAGAGAAAAAGTTTAGGGACAGTGGCCAGTTCCTCGTTTAGGAATGGTATTGCAAGGGTTGGGAGAGGGTGGTGTTACAGGGACTCTTAGAATCTGCAACAATAAGCCATCGGGGAATGGCCTTATTGCCGATCCTACTTCTGCACTCCAAGACACAATGGCCAACATGAACAACATCTTCAACATCATCTTCCTGTAAGAGAAAGCCATTGTCTCTCTGTAAATTTATGAATAAACCTGAAAAAATTACTTTTTTAAAAAAAAATCGTTCTTCAAGACGTACGTCCTTGCGCTTTTCTTCTTGAAGATCGAGAGCTATGGATAGCGCGTTGGGAGAGAAATGAGAGTTAATGTTTGAGATATGTTCGGTTCAGCGATTGGAGCAACGTGTATATATAGGGAGTTTTAAGAAAATGGTTTAGCTTTATTTCTCTCGTTTTGGAGGTTGAAAACGAAATTTCTGGGCACAGAGAGTCAGAGAGAGAGAAAGTTGAAAACTAATCAAGTCAGATATTGAATGGATCAACTCGCAGTAACTCTTACTCCAGCTACCCATCTCCGCGGAAAGTTCTGCATTTCAATTTCGTTTAAGAAAGAAATTTAGTTATAATTATTATTGTTTTTTTTTTTAAAAAAAAAAAAGGAAACTTTCGTGCTTGAGGTTTCGGTGGTGGGAGATTTCGTAGCAAAAGCGGCTTATGAATCACGATACAAAGGGTCAAAGGAGCCACATATGCAATAAGTATGACGTATCAATATATGTGAGGCGTGTTTCCCAAGTGAATGTCGTTTGAAAATATGAATCCATTCTTTGTTTTCTTCTTGTGATTGTCAAGTCAGATTTTGTTTTTCTAAGTTCCAATATGTTGAGATGGCATGATCCGAAGTTGAATACAGGGAATTCAAAAACGAGGAAGTCATGTTAGGGCCAATGGTATGAGAGTCAAAGCCAAGAACACGGTAAGGATCATATATGACTTCCTTAATTATATCGTTCTAAATATAAGACATATTTTAATTTGTATTATAATTTACAATATAAATTATGTTCTATAGTTAATTAGGAGTGGAGAAGTAGTTTTTTTTTTTTTTTTTTTTCTTTCAATGATGACTTACTATTATATACTCTTCTAATCTAAATATAAGATATAATTTATATTATGACCGAAGGTACTATTATTTTTACCAACATGGAATTTATAGAATTTGAACATGTCTTGCATCATGTTTCCCAGCTTCCACAGGATCAGATCAATACATAGTTTGGGCTTAACTCATTATTTTATTAATTAATTTTTTGTTTTACTGTTTTACATAAACTCTCTTAGCTAGCCACTTTAAATAGGTTACGCATCCGCTCCCTCTTACAATCACATTTTAGAAGGTGTTGTTGATTTTCTTATAAAGTATTCCTCTTATCCTTAATATAAAATATATTTGAAAGTTGATTTTAATCCTAAATATAAGACAATATTTTTATATTTGTCAATATTTTCCTAATTTGCCCGTATTGATGCTTCCTTAGCAATAATCGAGGAGAGAGAATGAGAGAATTAAAGAAGATGACTATGGTATTTTAGAAAATATATATCATATTAACTAACTTCCTTAATATAATCAAAATAGGTAAATAAGTCTTAGATTAAGGATTAGAAGAGTATTAATTTTTAATATATATATATATATATATATATATATATATATATATATGTTCATATTTAATAATTGCAGAGAGAAAGAGTGGAAATTAATACTCCTTCTCACTCTTTTTATAAGCAATAACTACAAAAATTATGCAAATCAAACTGTTAGTTAAATATATACTAAAATCAATAAATGTGTCAGAAATGTAAATTTCTCCAAATACTACATATATCCTTATTTAAAGAGATGATGAGTATGAGTGGAAAAAAGTTGATTTAATCTCTACATAAATTGTTGCTTATATATAGGACCACTCGTGTATGAGGGAATGTTGCTTATGAAAAATACTAGAGGGTATGTTGTTGGAGTTTAATGAAGTTAATAAGAGTAATATTGAAAATCACTTTATTAGTTTTATGACAAATTTAACACTTTTAACTAATTTTATTGATAAACGTGAACATGTGAATTAAGTTACAAGTGATTTATATTTGAGAGTGGAAAAAGTTTTAATATTATACTCCTAGCTAGGAAAGATTGAAAATACAAAAATGAAATAATTTAATTAGTTCTAAGCAATGTAGGGCTTGATTAACATTTCATGCTCTGCTTAACCATCCAAGATCGGCAAGTATACATAGGCATATATGTTCATTGTAGTAGCTTGAACCGTTATATGAGATTAGATGGTATAAATTTTTATGGGTAATAAATGTGTAAAAATACTCATGAACTTTTACCAAAAATGCGTTCAACACCGTATACTTTTTGGATGTGTAAAAATACCCAAGAATGTTGCACCCCTATTGGCTCGCCATTTTTTAGGTGACGGATAGTGTGATATCTTTTATTTATTAAATCCAACTTGCATACCTTTTCAACAATATATGTCACATATCAGAGCAATATAGCACAACGTAGTGGCAAAACGGTTTGGGCATAGTATACTAATGATAAATTACAAATCTTGGTTACAGAATTTGAAACAATATAATCTTTACATAGAATTTCTATAAATATTCTTCGACCAATCCGGAACTGGTCCAACACCTCCATCTTCTAACATCCTCTTGGGAGCTACATCCAATAAATTGTACTATACACAGATAGCAACAGAGGTTGGAATCCCGAAGGATCCTAGAGTAACCGTTAATCTCATACAAAAAGTATATTCAAAGCATGTAAGAAAACCATAAGCACAAATCGTAAAGCATTCAGAAAATCGCACACAGCGAGGTACAAAGACTAATCCATAACAAGCAGTCTTTATAGCATACAACATAGACAGCAAGGCATAACACATAGCAAGGCCCTAGTTGCACACTACGGGTTTCGGTTCCAAAGCGCTTGGATAATAACAATAATCGAATGTATATATATACATGGTAAAACATACATGTAAAGACATACAAAGCATATGAGATTAATGTTATTACCTGGTAAACTTAAACTGTTAATTACTTTCTCCAAATTCTTTTAAAAGCTCCCGGCGACGGCACTTCTTATTCTAGACCTTAACTTTCCTTTGAAACTTCTCCTCCTTGAGGTCCTTTGTAGTTTTAGTCAAGACTTGATAACACAACACAAGAATCATTCATCAAGATCTTAGGAATATCTACGAAGATTGAAGGAAGTAAAGCAAGAATTCAAGTCCTACTTACTTTGATTCCGTGATCGGTTTGGAGATCTGGCAACACCTCGACCATGTAAACGGCACTAAACACCTTAGATCAAGATTCTAAAACCGTACATGTGTTGCTCTCATAGAGAGGAATAACTTTAGAGAAGGCCTTAGGATCTATAAACACTAAATCGGAGGCGAAATCGACCCCGGATTCTTTCTCTCTCCTCTAGCTCTTTGTTCCTCTTTTCCTTCTCTCTCTATTTTGTTTTTCCCTCTCTTTCTCTTCTCTTTTCCATGCTTTGACCAAGAATGACTTAAAGACAAATGAGGGGAAAAGGGGTATATATAGAACACAGGTGCGGTCCAGAACGCGCCACGAGTATGGTTCAGAATGTGCCACTTGTCACACCACGTGTCCTCTTTTCATTGGACCAACATAAAAGTAGCTTTATGCCTCGCATGATGACAGAACACATGTCATGATCTTGTGGCGATGACTCAAAAGCTATGTCATAATGAGGGGACACATATCACATTTCCATTTGACAAACAAAAGTAGCTTTTTACATGTCATGATGGTGGACATGTGTCATATTTCTATTAGACCAACATAAAAGTGTGTCATAATAAGATGACACGTGTCATTTTTCTATTGCGCTAACACAAAAGTAGATTTTTTACTTATCATGATGAGTCAACACGTGTCATGTTCTTATTGTGCCAATATAAAAGTAGCTTTTCCTTTTGTAATCATGATGGGAGACGTGTCATTGTTTCACTGGGACAACATAAAAGATGCTTTGTACCTTATCATAATGACGGACACATGTCATGCTTTTATTAGACCAACACAAAAGTAACTTTATGCTTTGCATGATGGGGGACATATGTTATGATTTTACGGTGATGACTCAAAAGCTATGTATGTCATCATTAGTTATTATGACCTTACTTTATTAAAGACACTATCGGTGTTTACTCATGATTGTGACACATATACCGAGATTCGTCAACTGACACCAGGTTAGACTCTGTATGTGTGGGTCTCCATATGGCGCCACATACCGGTGTCATTTTCCCAAAAACGCAGGGTTCACATATGCATCTTGAAAATGCCATGTACATACTAATACCGACACATTTTACTCGATCAATCTTCCCGTGCCTTATAATGTAGCAGTGTGGCCTTTTTTTACCAACCCAATGACACTTTATATGCATTATTGTATTCTTTTGCACTGCCACTTTAACTCTTACGGCCTATACATACTAGGTCCATTGTCTAGTATAGCGTAACATATAGCCCCCGAGAGCCTTTCTATTTCTTGACATTCTTAGCATTATTCTTCCGGAACTGGGCTTAGTCGTTTTCCTACTATATGCTTATTTTCAAATCTCTAGGCTTAAAATTTAGGATATTACAATGAATATTCAAAATGGAGGTAAAAATGCCGTCACTGTTAAATTTAACCTAACATCGTTACTTTTTTTAATGAGACCCACACTCTTTTTGCGTATACATATATGACAACGTTAGGTCAAATTTAACGGTGTTAGCATCTTTTGTCACTATTTTGAATGTTCATAGATGTTTTTACACTTTCAAAATGTATATGGTACTGTAAGCACTTTTCATAAAAGTTCATAGGTAATTTTGCTTCTTAACCCAATTTTTATTATATTTCATTATTACATTTTTTATTTTAATATGAATAAAATGCAAAATAGAAATAATCCAAATTATGTAACTACCGTCTTATAAAAAATAAATTTAAAAACAAAAAATAAAACCATTAAATTTGTAGTTTTGAACCATCTAAATTGATGAATGGGCGGAAAAATTAGATGTACCTTAGCTTATGCTAAGATCTGTAATGTTTATCCCGTTGAGATGAGCACCTAATTATTCTGTGTCGATTCATTGTATAGTATGATGATCTGTGTGATAATTAACCTTTATGGAGCTTTTTTGCCAGCTAATTAATTAAGTTGAATCTTTATGAGCACCTAGTTGCTGTCTATAGAGTAATTACTGTTTAAGTAGTAGTGTCGGTGCTCTGTGTTAAACAAGATATCTTGCCGATCAATAATTTGGCGATTATAAACTTGCAATTCAAATGATAATTAACACGAACATCGATAAATTCCTCGGAAACAAATAAAATAGTAATTATTATACACTCCGAGATAGAGAGATAAATTAAATAAAACATAGTATATTAATTAATATCTACTACGTACCTCCGGTTTTAATCATAGGAATATTTACACTAAAAAACGTTTCTATAATTAAAACCGGAGGAAGTATTGACTTATTGACTCGTGGGCTGTCAAACATGGGTTCGGATCCTCTCCTCCTTCAACTTTCTCCTCATCATCCCTCATAAATTAATTTGCACCATTGACTTCACTTAATCTTGGCCGTCCATTTTATATTTTTAAAACTCACTTCCAACCCCTCCAATGCTTCCACTCCTACAAATTCTTTATTTTCATATTTTAATTGCTGACTGACAAGTACTAAAAAGATATTTGAGGATATTGACTGCTATTGAAAAAAATTTTCAGGATCGTCAAAAATTATTTTAGGATCTTCAAAAAATATTTAAGGGTATGATTGGTACTAAAAAGATACTTTAGGATATTGACTGATACTAAAAAAACACTTTATGATCTTGAAAAATTATTTTATGATCTTGAAAAAATATTTTAACGGCAAAGAATACTGATCGGTACTTGTACTTTATGATCTTAAAAAATATCTAATACTAAAAAGATATTTTAGGATACTTCGACTGGTACTGAAACAATACTTCATAATCTTGAAAAATTATTTTATGATCTTGAAAAAATATTTCAGAGTACTCAATGGTATTAAAAGGATACTGACGGGTTGAAAATTTATTTTAGGATCTTGAAGAAATATTTCAGAATATTAACTTGGTACTAAAAATATAGTTCAGGATATTTTTTCAAGATCCTAAAATAATTTTTCAAGATCATAAAGTATTTTTCAGTATTGGTCATTATCATGAGGTATCTTTTTAGTACCCATCAATACCTGAAATATTTTTTTAAAAAAAAAATGGTCTCAGCATTTAAGGGGTTGAAATGAGTTTTAAGAATATAAAATGGACGGCCAAGATTAAGTGAAATCAATAGTGTTAATTAACTTATGAGAGATGAGGAGAAAGTGGGATGATGAGAGGATCTTTTCCCGTCAAACGGACATTTGGAGAAAGAGAGAACCATGATATGAAGACAGAGAGTAGAGTAGGAGTATACTGATAATCAGTAGCATATTATATGGAGTATATTGAAGAAAAACAGGCTTGGTCAATTATACATAGAATTAATTGGCAACAAAATGAGGCACGGCGGCGACATTCATATGCTTAACGGTGCAGATTCCTTGATTTGTGTGAGGAATGTGGTGCATGGGTTTCCACCTGTCGCCAGCACCGGAACATATGTACTCCCGGTAGTGACTCCAACCCATGCAATGGCGGCCTTGCCTCTCCAACTTCCACTAACCCTAATATAACGGCCATCATCACCAGCAACAACACAGCAATTCTCACCAACTTCCCCCTCCATCCTTACTAACAATTACTACTTCTGTGATTTTATCCTCTCAAGACATGGATCAGTTTCTTTCTTTATTTTGTATTGAATATATTACCATACACAAAGTTTGTTTCTGACTGTTTATCCTGATTTGCTAGCGGGTTTATTTTGACTCATACGTTGAAATTAAGGGGTTTTACTTTGGAATTTGGATAAATATGACACAGCATTTGTTGGAAGATAGAATATGGATCGAGACGCCTACCAAAGTAAAAATTAAATCACTTGAATCCTAATTATACGGAGGAAGCGTATAGGAAAATATGGAGTGATAAGTGGTGGTAACCAAATCAACAATAAGCAAATCCATCGAAGAAGAAGATGATAGATGAGGTCTTCCTAGGAGACCACTCACTCACGCAACTCTAAAGTCTCATCTTTGTCGTCAGTCCAACACAGGAAGCTTCTGTGAAGTCCTCTCAATACTCTTTCATCCTCATCTATATTACTACATATTGTCCGGTCTTAAGATTCCGTTCGTAATATAATTTACACTATAAATAAGATTTTATATTAAGGATCAGATGTAGTATTTAGATAAAGCCATTGTGTGTCTATTCATATATTAGTGGTACTATAGCTAGAGCTCGATCGTCCAAAAGTTTTCAGTTTACTTTGCTATCTGTGTTTTCATTTTTCAAGTTCAAATGTTAATTTCTAACAACGTCATATTTTAAAATTTTTAAAAGATGACGTTGTTATAAATGAACTGCTGAACTTGAAAAATGAAAACACAAAAAGGTATGGGTTATTTTAGAATCTTTTATCTCCTTTTCTTCTTAGAATCACATCTCCACCCCCATATTTAAAAAAATGGATGGTTTAGATTTCATATTTTATCAAAATGTTATTTTAAGCATAAATAAATAAATTTAAACTATTAAAATCTTATCCACAAAATTAATAACTGCAATACTAACTAAGTTTTGAAAAAATAAATTATAAACACTATAATAATATTTTTAAAAAATATTAAATATAAACCATTAATTTAATTTATGAATCGGAGGTAGAGATGAGGTTATGAGGAGAAAAGTAGAAAACAGGTTTTGAGAGTATCCACTTCCAAAAAACATATATAACATCGAATTAATATCGTTGTCCTCAACCCTAGGTCTAATAAAAAAAAAAATCATGGTCTTCAATAAACATTATTGATGGAACATGCCCATTCTTCACCATCATAAACAATCTAGTCCCTCCGGTCCTATTTATAAGAGCCAACTAACCCAATTACGCAGTTTAAGAAAGTAGTTAAAATTAGTTAAAAGTAATAAGCATGTCTTGAGATAAATTTTTCTTTTCCAAGTGTGCCCTTATTTATGAGGGAGCAAGTAAGAGAGAGAAATAGAGAAAATATAAGTACAATAAACCTTTAATTAATGCAATATATATAATTAATGAGGCACACAAATATGAAAAAAATACTCATTATATGTTGAGATAACTCTTATCAGGATGTCATAAAAAGAATCAAAACAATTTAAATTTTAGGCTCTCATCAAAATAACCGAAGGGAGGATACGTAATCATAGTTACAGAATTAGATCTATAATTATATTCTTGTGATTCAGGCCCAAAAAAAAAATTTATATTCTTGTGATTAATTACGACGCAAACGTGTTTCACAAGAATAAATAAATAGGATTATGATTTCCATGGTTTTGAGAGAGTATCGGTTGTTTAAAACTTATTCCCGAGTTATTTCATTTATCTGACTCATCATCAGCTGTCGGTTCACTAATTAATAAAGTTAGATATGTTTCTTGATGTTAAGAGAGTGTATGTCTTTTTGCGTTACTCATAAATTTTTCTTTAAAAAAATTGGCCTCCATATATAACAATAGCTAGAAATTTATGAAGATAACAGCCCATATATTGATAACGTTTAACAGGTAAGCACCAAGTTCTTTTAGACTTTTACTAAATAGCAACTTTTAAAATGATCAAGGTGAAATGCTCATTTTTATTTCTTAACATACATCGGTTTATTTATTAATCAACATGATCCAAATTAAAAGGTTATTTATCCGTGCAATATAATATTCATGAAGGCTTCATAAATATTACAAGTGTATATTTTTTTGGGACCACATCAATAGTAGAGTTTATGAATTCTATCAACGTTGATTAATTCTAATGTTTTAATATATACGTGCTGGTCCAAAATATTTTCCACTTGAATCCCATCGCCATTAATTATATATTGCTCCAAGAGTGTGACTCATTTTTCACTTGTCTCTCCTAGTCAGACCAGAGACATCGATCATATGTGAAGTTTAAAACCTGCATGTATATATGTTAAATAGATTTCCTAAAACCTGAATATAATTACAGCCAACCTCATGCTAATTAAAGTTGAAGTAGAAACGAAAAGCATTATAGTTCATATATAACCAATCTGAATGAATTCGGTGAACTGGATTATTTATTGTATAAGATTACTACAGAAGGAAGCCTGTATATTAAAATTTATTCTGATAAATTAATTACTACACAGGACTCAGGAGTAGTGTTGTTATATATATAAAAAGCAAAATTACAAGAAAAATGTAAAAAGTTTTTTCGAAATCTTGAAAAATATATAGTTCAGTGACAGTGACCGCTTCCTTGTCCAGGAATAGTACTGCAAGGGTTAGGACTGGTGGGTGGAACGTCTCCTCGAAGAATCTGCAACAAGAAGCCCTCTGGTAATGGCCTTATTGCTGATCCTACTTGTGCACTCAAAACCCCAATGGCCAAAATGAACAGCACCGTCAACATCATTTTCCTGTAAAAGATAGCCATCTGTCAAGACTCAAGACGAACTATCCTTGTGTTGTTCTTCCTGGAATTGAGAGGTAGGGATAGAGTTTTGGAAGAGAAGGAGAGTTAATTTGAGATATGCATATGGAATGGAAGTAGCAATTGGCACAACACGTATATATACTGGGAATTGACCAGAGGCTCTCGCGGTTTTGAGAAAAAAAATGGCGAGTGTAGCTTGATTTGTCGTGTTTTGAAGTTTGAAATTGGAAATCTGAAGTTCTGGTCGAAGAAAGTTGAAAACCAGATGTTGAATGGATCAACTTTACTTTTATGCCATACACCCATCTACGCAGAAACTGCTGGATTTCGATTTTAATTTGTTTTAAAAGATTGGAATGAGTTGGTCCCCCCCCCCCCCCCCACCCCACCCAAAAAAAAAAAAAAAAAAAAAAAAAAAAAATCTGACCCAAATTAAATATCTAGACAATATTTTCAGAATGTTGTTTTGCTACTTGACTGAAATAAATTTGGTCCTTTGCAAAAACTATGGCTTTTGTTACTAAAGTTGTCGTGAAAATAGGTTACAGATTAATTGGGAAAATCTATATGGGGCCCTTTTAAGCAAAGAAAACCCAAAAAGGGTCCCAACATTATGAAAATCCCAGGAAAAGGCTCCCCCTTTTTAGCATTTGAATTGACGCCAAAGCTTATACGTCGCAGATAAGCTCTAATTCAAATACCAAAAAAGGTCCTGGAGCCTTTTCTCGGGATTTTTAGAATGTGGAGGCCCTTTTGGGGTTTTTTTTTGCTTAAAAGGACCCCCATATGGATTTTCCCAGATTAATTTCCCATTTAGGAATTAATCTTTTTGGAGTTGTAATAAAATCTCTATCGTTATCATTTATCAAACATTGCTGCCAACCTGCCACATCAACATTATATTAATATTTTTTTACTTAAATTAATCATAATTTTAAGAGTAAACTTTTTAATATACAAAACGAACTTAATTAAATTGACTATAACTCTAGTCAGGGACAAATAAAATATTCCTTCTGTTTTTGTTTTCCGTAATTCCAATTAAAACGTTGAAATGGCATAATTCGAGTCAGAATGACAACACAGTAAGCTGGGAATTGGGATCACGCGTATCAGTATGACTTCCTCATATGTCATGGAAATAAACAAAGTCGGGATTTCCAGCTTTATCCAACACCAACCACATACAGTTTGGTCTTAATTCATTTTATTATTTTTGTGTACTTCTTTTCGTGGAAATTCATTACTTCATCTTAATTTGTACCCCAGAACTCCGCACATATTTTTCAAATTAACATTATTAATTTAAATAAAACGCAGTTTTAAAAAAAAAAGTAATAATAACATGAATAGATCAACACATTATATTTGGGCTTAACTCATTATTTTATTAGTTAATTTTTTATTTTACTGTTTTATATAAACTCTCTTAGCTAGCCACTATATATTAAAGGGAAAAACACTTCTCATGTTGTAGGAGAAATGTATTCTCATGTCACAAACACATGAAATGGTGGGACTCACATATATATAATTAGCATTATATATATATGTGGGTCCTACCATTTCATGTGTGTGTAGGAATCTTATTCTTCTCATGCAACATGAGAAGTTTAAACCCCTATATTAAATAGGTTACGCATCCGCTCCCTCTTACAAGTCACATTTTAATTAGAAGGTGTTGTTGATTTTTTTTTATAAACTATTCCTTCGGTCATTAATATAAGACATATTTGAAGAATTGATTTTGATTCTAAATTTAAGACAAAATTTTCATATTTGTCAATATTTTTATAATTTAATTTACTTCTATTGATGTTCCCTTAGCAATAATGAAGATGAGAGAGAATGAGGAAATCAAGAAAGATGATTAGGGTGTTTTAGAAAATACATATTAACCAACTTAACTGACTTTCTTAATATAATTAAATTAGGTAAATAAGTCTTATATTAAGGCTTGAAGGAATATTACTTTTTTTATATATGTCCATATTTAATAAATGCGGTGAGAAAAAGTATAAATTAATACTCCATCTCACTCTTTTTATAAGCAACAACTACTAAAATAATGCAAATCAAACTATTAATTAAATATATACTAAAATCAATAAATGTGTCAGAAATGTAAATTTCTTCAAATATATTCTTACTTAAGGATGAGTATGAGAGGAAAAAAGCTCAATGAATCTCTACACAAATTGTTGCTTATATATAGGACCATTCTTGTATGAGGGAATGTTGCTTATGAAAAAGACTGAAGGGGTATGTTGTTGGAGTTTAATGAAGTAAATAAGAGTAACATTGAAAATCACTTTATTAGTTTTATAACAAATTTAACACGTTTAACTAATTTTATTGATATACGTGAATTAAGTTACAAGTGACTTACATTTGAGAGCAGACAAAGTATTGATATTATACTCCTAGCTAGGAAAGATTGAAAATACAAAATGAAATAATTTAATTCGTTCTAAGCAATGTCGAGCTTGATTAGCATTTCATGCTTTGCTTCACCGTCCAAGATGGGCAAGTATACATAGGTATGTATGTTCATTGATCTATAGCTTGACCCGTAATATGAGGTTAGATGGTACAAATTTTTATGGGGAATAAAGATGTAAAAATACTCATGAACTTTTACTAAAAATGCATCCAACACTGCATACATTTCGGAAGTGCAAAAATACTGATGGATATTCAAAATGGGGGTAAAAATGCCAGCATCGCTAAATTTGACCTAACACCATTACTTTTTTTTTTAATGAGACTTGCACTCTTTTTGCACATACATATATGACAGCGTTAGGACAAATTTAAAGGTGTTAGCATTTTTTGCCCCTATTTTAAATGTTTATGGGTGTTTTTGCACCTTTAAAATGTATATAGCACTATAAGCACTTTTGATAAAAGTTCATAGGCATTTTTGTTTCTTAACCCAATTTTTATTTTATTTCATTATTTCATTTTTATATTTTATATTTTAATATGAATAAAATGCAAAATATAAATAATCCAAATTATGTAACTGCCGTCTTAAAAAAATTTAAATAATAAAAAGTAAAACCTTTAAATTTGTAGTTTTGAACCATCTAAATTGATGAATGGGCGCAAAAATTAGATGTACCTTAGCTTATGCTAACATCTGTAATGTTTACCCTGTTGAGATGAGCACCTAATTAATCTGTGTCGATGCATTGTATATTATGATGACCTGTGTGATAATTAATCTTTATAGAGCAATTTCTGTTTAAGTTGAACCTCAGTTTTTTTTTTGGCCAGCTAATTACGGCATGTGAAGTAGTAGTGTCGGCAGTGGCGGATCTTGGAGAAAATGTTTGAGGGGCCAAATGTATACTTATTAACTAATTAAAAAAATTTATGGTTATATAATATTTTTAAAATATTATATTAAATTTTTAAAAAAAATCTGAGGTTTGTCATGATTTCTTGGACTTTTGATATTATGAGTAAAATGATGATAATTTGTTAATTATTCATATAAATTATTTCTTGGCCTTTTAATACTACTTGTTCTTAATTTTGCATTGTAGGTGTTTAAGAAGAAAATTTGAGATTTTGGAGGGTCAGAATGAATGTTTTGAGGATTGGGAAAAGTTATAGAAAAGTCCCCGGAATTTCTGAAAATTGTAATCAATGAAGAAAAGGGACTAAGGAAAATTATAAAAAAAAATACCCATAGTTTTTAGAAATTATAGCATTCTCTACAAAATTTTCAAAAATTTGTACTTTAGTCCCTTTTAAAAAAATAAACTTTTTTTTTTTTTTTTTGGGTGGGGTGGGGGGGGGGGGGGCCCCCTGACCCTAATGAAGATCCGCCATTGAGTGTTGGTGTTCCGTGTTAAACAAGATATCTTGCCGATCAATAATTTGGCGATTATAAAGTTGCAATTCAAATGATAATTAACATGAACATTGATAAATTCATTGGAAACAAATAAATAGTAATTATTATACACTCCGAGGTAGAGAGATAAATTAAATAAAACATAATATATTAATTAATATCTATTGACTTATTGACTTGTTGGCTTTCAAGCATTTGGAGAAAGAGAGAACCACGATTTGAGGACAGAGAGTAGAGTAGGAGCATACTGATAATCAGTTGCATTTATTATATGGAGTATTGAAAAAAAAGAGGCGTGGTCATCACGAGCAACAATACAGCAATACTCACCAACTTCCCCTCCATCCTTACTAACAATTACTACTTCTGTGATTTGTCCTCTCAAGACATGGATCAGTTTCTTTACTTATTTTGTATTGAATATATGCTGCTAATGGCGCGGAAGCTACGTACCATATACAAAGTTTGTTTCTCACTGTTTATCCTGACTTGCTAGCTGGTTTATTTTGACTCATACGTTGAAATTAAGGGGTTTTACTTTGGAATTTGGATAAATATGACACAGCATTGTTGGAAGATAGAATATGGATCGAGACGCCTACCAAAGTAAAAATTAAATCACTTGAATTCTACTTATACAAAGGAAGCGTGTAAGAAATTATGGAGTGAATGGTGGTAACCAAATCAACAATAAGCAAATCCATCGAAGAAGATGATAGATGAGGTCTTCCTAGGAGACCACTCACTCACGCAACTCTAAAGTCTCATCTTTGTCGTCGGTCCAACACAGGAAGCTTATGTGAAGTCCTCTTAATACTCTTTCATCCTCATATATGTTACTACGTCCGGTCCTAAGATCCGTTCGTAACACAATTTACACCACAAACAAGATTTTATATTAAGAACCAGATACGTCCGGTCCTAAGATCTCATTCGTAATACAATTTACACTACAAACAAGATTTTGTATTAAGAACCAACATAGTATTTAGATAAAACCATTGTGTTCTATTCCTATATTAGAGGTACGATAGCTAGTGCTCGTCTCCAAGAGTTTTCAGTCCACTTTGCTCTCGGTATTTTCATTTTTTCAAGTTCAACTGTTTATTTCTAACAAATTCATATTTTAAAAATTTTAAAATATGAAGTTTTTAGAAATGAACCGCTGAACTTGAAAAATGAAAACTCAAAAGGTATGGGGGCTCTCAGAAACTTTTATCTCATTTTCTTTTTAAAATCACATCTCCACTCTCAGATTTTAAAAAATAGATGGTTCAGATTTTATATTTTATCAAAATGTTATTTTAAACATAAATAAATTTAAAGTATTAAAATCTTATCTACACAATTAATAACAGCAATACGAATTTTTTTTTGAAAAAATAAATTATAAACACTATAATAATATTTTTAATTAGAAAATAGTAAATATATATAAACCATTTTAAGAATCGGAGGCGGAGATCAGATTATGATGAGAAGAAAAAGAGAAAACAGATTTTGAGGGTATCCTCTTTCATAAACATATATAACATCGAATTAATATCATTGTCTTCAACCTAGATCTAATAAAAGAAATATCATGGTCTTCAATAAACATTATTAATGGAACATGCCCATTCTTCACCATCATAAACAATCTACTCCCTCCGATGTTATTTATAAGAGCCAAATAACTAAATTATGCAGTTTAAGAAAGTAGTTAAAATTAGTTAAAAGTAATAAGCATGTCTTGAAATAAATAAAAAATAAAAAAAATTCCCAAGTGTGCCCTTATTTATGAGAGGGCAAGTAAGAGAGAGAAATAGAGAAAATATAAGTATCATCAACCTTTAATTAATACAATATATATAATTAATTAGGGGAACAAATAGAAAAAAAAAAAAACATCATAAAATGTTGAGACAACTCTTATTAGGATCTCACAAAAAGAACTAAAACAATTCAAATTTTAGGCTCTCATAAAAAGTACAATTATATTCTTGTTTTTCAGGATATATATATATATATATATATATATATTCTTTTGATTAATTACGACCTATACGTGTTTCACAAAAATAAATAAACAGGATTTTGATTTCCATGGTTTTGAGAGAGTATCGGTTGTTTAAAACTTATTCCAGAGTTCTTTCATTTATCCGACTTATCAGCTATCGGTTCACTAATTAATAAAGTTAGATGTTTCTTGATTTAAAGAGAGTGCATGTCTTTTTTTGTTACTCTGAAATTTTTATTTTTTTAAAAAAATTGGCCCCCATATATAACAATAGCTAGAAATTTATGAGGATAACAGCCCATATAGATAACGTTTAACTGGAAAGCACCAAGTTCTTTTAACCTTTTACTAATTAAATAGAAACTTATAAAATGATCAAGGTGTAATGCTCATTTTTATTTATAAAAATATGTCAATAGTCCATTTATTTCTTAACATGCATCGGTTTATTTATTAATCAATGTGATCCACATTAAAAATATATTGCATCAGTGCAATATAATATGAGTTTAATGTTTCTGTTTTTGTCATAAAAAAAAACAAAATATATATATATATATATTTGTTATACTCACCTAAAAGTGAGTGAGTGGCGGGAAAAAAAATTCCAACAAAAGTGGAAACATTAAACCCTATAATATTTATGAAGGCTTCATAAGAATTACAAGTGTCCATTTTTTTGGGGCCCAGATCCGTAGTAGAGTTTATGAAATCTATCAACGTTGATTAACTCTAATTTTTTAATATATACGTGCTGGTTCAAAACATTTTCCACGTGAATCCCATCGCCATTAATATTGCTCCAAGAGTGTGACTCATGTCTCACTTGTCTCTCCCAGTCAGACCAGAGACATCGATCATATGAGAAGTTTAAAACCTGCATGTATATATGTTCAATAGATTTCCTAAAAACTGAATATAATTGCAGATTTGCAGCCACCTGCATGCTGATTAAAGTTGAAGTAGAAACGAAAAGCATTAATTCATATATAACCAATCTGAATGAATTCGGTCACCTGGATTATTTATGGTATAAGATTACTACAGAAGGAAGCCTGTATATTAAAATTTATTCTGATAAATTAATTACTACACAGGAGTAGTGTTGTTATATATATATAAAGCAAAATTACAAGAAAAATGTAATAACGTTTTCGAAATCGTGAAAAATATATAGTTCAGTGACATTGACCGCTTCCTTGTCCAGGAATAGTACTGCAAGGGTTAGGACTGGTGGGTGGGACGTCTCCTCGAAGAATCTGCAACAAGAAGCCCTCTGGTAGTGGCCTTATTGCTGATCCTAACTTGTGCACTCAAAACCAGAATGGCCAAAATGAGCAGCACCGTCAACATAATTTTCCTGTCAGAGCAAGCCATCTGTCTGTAATGTTTACGAGATAAGGATAGAGTTTTGGAAGAGAAAGAGAGTTAATTTGAGATATGTGTATGGAATGGAAGTAGCAATTGGCACAACACGAATATATACTAGGAATTATATTGACCAGAGGCTCTGGCGGTTTTGAGGAAAAAATTGCCGGTGTAGCTTGATTTCTCGTGGTTTGAAGTTTGAAATTTGAAAACTGAAGTTCTGGGCGAAGAAAGTTGAAAATCAGATATTGAATGGATCAACTTTACTTTGACGCCAAACACCCATCTACGTAGAAACTGCTGGATTTTGATTTTAATTTGTTTTAAAAGAAAAATTAGAAGGAGTAGGTTTTTTTTTTTTTTTTTTTTCATCTGAGTCAAATTAAATATCAAAACAACATTTAAAGGACTAATTAATAATTAATATTATATGTAGCAGATAATAGTTAGTGTTGGAAAAAAAAGATAGGTAGAAGAGAGATGCGTACTGGGTCGAATATTCGGGTAATTAGAGATCATGCAAATATTAGATTACTAGAGCCTAAATAGGATTGGCCCAAGAGTGCAATAGAACAAAAGGGATGGTAGGAGAGAAGATAATTTCAAAAAGTTTAACGACAAGAATCATTGAGGAAAAAGAAATAAAGAAAGGGGTATTATTGTCTTCTTACCTATAAAACTTATTCTCATTTTGACTTTAGTCTTACAATAAAATTTCAGAATGCTTTAATCCTTGTCTAAAAGAAACTTGGTCTTGCAATTCTTCAATGAAATTCTCCCTACAATTTTTGTCCTGTATCCATATGTTTCTCAAGTCAGTAGTGCCCCAAAAAATATGGGTTTTGTTACAAAGTTGTCCAGAATATAGGTTACAGTTTACCCATTTAGGAATTAATTTTTTTGGAGTTGAAATCAACTCTCTATCGTTATCATTTATCAAACATTGCTGCCAACCTGCTACATTAGCATTGTATTAATATTTTTTTACTGAAATTAATCTTAATTTTAAGATTCCGCAATTCCAATTAAAACGTTGAAATGGCATATATAATCGGAGTCAAAATGAGAACACAGTACGTAAGCTGGGAATTGGGTTACGCGTATCAGTATGACTTCCTCATACGTCATATGGAAATAAACAAAGTCGGGATTTCCAGCTTTATCCAACTTAAAAAAATAATTTGAATGATGAAAAGTTCATATTTTTAACTTTCCAGTTTTCAATTCAAAATATTACTTTTTGCTAAGGGTTAATATCATCTTTGGTCTCTTAATTTGTACCCCAGAACTTGCTCTTATTTTTCGATCCCTCAATTTTCAAACCATTGGTTTTAGTCCCTGTACAAGCAAAATGGTCAAGGTTTTTATTGAGTTATAGGGACTAAATGTTTTAAACAAAATAAATCTTGAGGAATTAAAACCTATGGTTTAAAACTTAAGGGATCCAGCTTAACCAGTGGTCTGTGTTCGAGCCCTAGGTATGTAGCCATGATAATAACTTGGAGGTAGCGAGGTTCCCCTATTATGGACCTACATTCCCTTGAATCGGACTAGTCGGTTGCTAGTAGTGTTGGATATTGGTGGATTAATAGGGGGAAAAAAATTAAGGGATCAAAATCAAAATAAGAGGAAATTTGAGGGACTAAAGAACATATTAACCCTTTTATTAAACTGCCAGTTAAAACTTTGTTATATCATATTTACCATAAATAAAATAACGATATCAATTCAATTCACGAGAATGGTTTACGTGTCTATTTGTTGTGTTCAGAACGTCTGATGTACACATTGATAATACGCTTAGCTGCATGCAAAGTACTGATATCTTGTATAAAATAACGAGCAGTAGTTTGTGCTGAATTTCTATAGTAGTTTATTTTTCACGCAAATTACCATGCTTTTTTAGTTTGTAGCAAATACTCATCGGGATGATATTTTACAAAAGTCAATTAATGCAGAGAGAGATTGATTTCCACTATTCATTGGTCTTTATCTTGTTAATTATTAGTTATTTGCAGCATTATGGATTCACATATGTCGTGTTCCTACCAACAGTTTCAGATATACGCCTGATGAGTAATAATTAATTAAGCTCCAGCCATTTAAAAAAATCCTGTATTTGCCTAACTAAAAACAAGTACTGAAATGAAGCTAGTGTTGGTATTTTGGTTCTTTAGACGTCGAATAAAATCTTGCCGGTCAATTACGATTGTGCACTTGCCAATTATATGATAGTTAATTGCGTTAACATTGTAAATTCATCCAAAATATAACACCCCCCCCCCCCCCCCGGTCCACACACACCAATAAATAAACATATTCAAAAACACTTGGGCGTCTGAATTTGTTCCTCCCTATTTTGCCCATTATTAAAACAGTTGAATTAGAATAATCTACTATTACATATATGGGAAGTAATGGAGATCGGAGATCGCTCATGTTCATTTTTGAAAAAAGAACATTAAATATTTATTGAACTCCACAATATTTTTTACACTTGGTAACAAAAATTCTCAGCAAATTGTTTCTTAGAGTATTTGTTTACGTATAAAGTTTGGGCATCATATTAATTAATTAGTTGCTCTGTATCGAAATTAAATGAGAGCCGTAAGAGCCCTGCAGGCCGCCACATTGTTTGATATCTTATATATTGACAATAAAATATAAATCTAAAATTCATTTAGAGATATGAAACAATAGGTTGATACAGGAGAGCATGCACTAAGTGGAGAAGTTGAAATGAAACGCAATTTATTTTATTGACTCGCTATATATATAAGTATCAAACAGTACATGGAATATTAGGGAGGATGACACGTACGTTGGGAATACAGGCAATGAACAAATAAAAAATATAGCATAGCATGATATGAGAGAGCATTAATGTAGTGGAAGGCAAAGCTTTGAGAAATGGTAAGGCGTAGTTGAGGATAGAATATATATATATATATATATATAGAGAGAGAGAGAGAGAGAGAGAGCTAATTAATGAGCAGAAAAATGAGGAGGTGAAGCAGGAGAAGTTGAGGGAGGATGGGAAAGAGGAGGCCTGGTGGGCAACTTGTGCGTCATGAGGCATTTTCCCTTGCGGTGTTTAGGGATGGTGGTGCATGGGTTTGGACCTGTTGGTGGCACAACTCCTCTTAGAGACTCCCACACAGGTAATGGCCTCGCTTCTACCACTTCCTCCAACCCGAACATCAACATTATTATCACAACGCTCACCACCAACTTTCTCATCCCCATGATCGATCGATTGATTCTCTCTCTCTATATGTATGAGATCAGTTTTGGGGACAGATCAATTAATGAAGCTCCCGTGTTTTGGGCAAGAGATGAGTATGGTAGCTGCTTGTTGCATGGATGCCTATTTATACTAGTTTATTCATTCTCACTGTACATCTCAAACTTGTGAACGCCTTTAATTTATTTTGACTTGTGCATGCGTTCAAAAGTAAGATTTTTACCTCGAACTGGAATAGATGTTTGGGGTTTGAAGATTGATGGTGGAGTTCAAAGTTTGTTGCCACCTCCTGACGAGAAACTCTGATAAGTTGGGTTAACTGGCACCATCTCTCACAAGTATCAGAAATAATGATCAAGACCATTTCAAAGGCAATTATTTTCAATGTATTTACATTGCATTATAATATTTCAGTTCATGATCTCTGCAATATCGTCATCCTATTTGGAAAACCTTCTACTCTATTTTTTTTTTCTTAATTCATGCATTGAAAGTCAGGGCATGAACGCAAAAGGAGGGAAGAAAAAGGGAAGAAAAGCTGTCTCAATTCTTACCGTCTCCCAAGTCCTCCTAGGAAACCCCTCCTCATGTTATATCTATACCCACTATACAGTGTCCAGGCGGCCAAGAAAAATAAAATTAAATAAAATATAAGGCGTGGCTATCATACTATTAAAACGAGGACTGGACTTGATTTACAGAGATTTCCTGAACAAATTAATATTATAGCAAAACATAATAACAAACCACGCTCATCTTTCAATCAGATTTTGTATCCCCACATGTTGTTCTCACCAATATCAGGGCCACAACACTCTTCGTCATCTTTAATTTAGTCATGCTTGGAACAATATTTTCAATAATATTTTTTATAAATAATAAATTTCAATTTATTTTATTTATAAAAAATTAGTAAATTTCACTCAAAAAAATTAGGAATTTAAAAAATAAATAAATGCTGGACTTTTTTTTAATATTCTTTTCATAATAAAATAATTTTTATATAATTTTGATTAGAAACGGCTGGTATTGGCACTGCATTGCAACGGTTTCTATAAACAGATTTGACTACTTACCTTTACCTGAAGTTAAAAGTAAATTCAAATAATAATAAATAAATAAATAAAACTATTCGAACCAAATTCAAATCAAGAAAAAATCAGGGAAGCAAAGTCCCAAAAAATTCAAGTCAATCTCATCCTCTCCTGTCGGTTTTCATATACCACTCTAGTTCTATTTTTAAATTTACTTTTATTCTCTATAAAAATGAACTTATAAATAAAACCATAGTAATATAAAAGTGGGCCCCTGAGGGGGCGAAGTGGCCAACTATTTTGAGTCACAATTGGCAGCCTATATTTAATGTTATACTCATATTTCACTTGAATTTCATATCCCTCATGTTGTTCTCACCATCCAAGGACACAACACTCTTCATCATATTTAATTTGTTCATATATTATGAAGATTATTTTCAAATATTATATTCAATAAAACAGTGCCACGTCAAGTAACGATGGTCCAAGGAGATGCCAAGCTATCACTTTCTTCTTTTTCTATAAAAGGAAAACACCAAGTACTTCTTTTAGACTTCTACCAAATAGCAACTTTTAAATGATCGAGATGGAATGCTCATTTTTATTTATAAAAATACCACAAGTCAATTTATTATATTCATGATCAATAGTAGAGTTTATAAAATCTATCACCGTTAATTAATTACAATGTTTTAATATACTTGCGAGTACAAAATATTTTCCACGTGATCCCCATCGCCATTATTGTGTGACTCATGTGTCACTTGTCTCTCTTGGTCAGACAAGAGACATCGATCATATGAGAAGTAAGTTTAAAAGCGGTATGTATGTTCAATAGATTTCCTAAAAACCGAATATAATTTCAGCCAACCGCATGCTAAAGTTGAAGTAGAAACGAAAAAGCACTAATCCATCATAACCAATCTGAATGAATTTCAACTGGATTATTTCTGGAATAAGATTACAGAAGCCCGTACGTACGTACGTACGTACATACATACATACATACATACATACATACATACATACATACATACATACATACATACATACATACATACATACATACATACATACATACATACATACATACATACATACATACATACATACATACATACATACATACATACATACATACATACATACATACATACATACATACATACATACATACATACATACATACATACATACATACATACATACATACATACATACAGAAAAATTACAAGAGGATGTAACATATTAAGTTTTCAAACTTGAAAAGTAGTTATTAGCCAGGTTCTGAAACCCGAACCAGATTGGACGAACTGGTCAATAAATCAATCCAGTCCAAGCATCGACCCAATTTGTTTGTTTATTTTTCTAAAATAAAATCAATTATCATAACGTTTTCTTTATCATTTCATATTAATTACCTTGAAATATTCAATTTCTTAATCAGTTTGGCTCCAAATTAGCTTTGATTTGACTGCGGTCTGACTTACTGATCCTTAACTTAATACCCCAGTGGCTGATCCGATTTTCAGAACCTTAGTTATTAGTGACATTCACCACCGCTTCCTTGTCCAGGAATAAATTGGCACAATACTGGGAATTGACCATAGGCTAGCTCTTGCGGTCTCAAGGAAAAAATGGCCTGTGTAGCTTTATTTCTCGTGGGTTGGAGTTTAAAATTTGAAAACTAAACTTCCGGGCCAGGAAAGTTGAAAACCAGATACTGAATGAATCAACTTAACCTTTACGCCAAGCACCCATCTACGTAGAAACTGCTGGATTTTGATTTTGATTTTGATTTTAATTTTAATTTTGTTTTAAAGAAAATTTGGAATGAGTACGTTTTTCTCATCTGATTCAAATTATTAAATATTTAAACAATCTTTATAGGACTACTTAATATTATGATGAGCAGATAATAGTTATTACTCCAGTATTATTTTTCTTAGAAATATACGGAGCTAATTTCGTCCTTGTACCTTTGTTGGTCAGCTGGGACCTGGGAGATTTCGTAGCAAAAGTCGTGTATGAATCACGAAAGGAAGTCAAAGGAAACTACAGTACGTACATAGTACATAATAGCATCCTTTTCAAGAGTATGTGCCATGCGTGTTTCCCAAGTGAATGAAAAAAAAAAAAAAAAAAAAATCTTTTATTTTTTGTCCTGTACACACATGTTTCGCAAGTCAAAGATTAATTATTTCCCCCTAAAAATGTGGCTTTTGTTACTAAAGTTGTCGTGAATGTAGTATACAGCTTTTGTAGTTTTCCCATTTAAGAATCATTTTTTGGACTTGTAAACATGTAACCAACTATTTATTGTTATCATTTTTCAAACATTGCTCCCAGTCGGCTACATTAACATTATATTTTATTTATTTATTGTTTACTTAAAATTGATCGCAATTCTAAGAGTTGATTTTTTAAGGTATAAATTATAAGAAACCAGACTCAAATTGACTATAAATCCAGTTAGGGACAATTAAAGTATTACATCCGTTTTTGTTTTCCACAATTCCAATTAAAACGTTGAAATGGCATTATCCGTGTCAAAATTAAGAACTCACAGTAAGCTGGGAATTGGGATTACGCGTATCATCAGTATGACTTCCTCTTATGCAAATAAAGAAAGTCAGGATTTCCAGCTTTATCAGAGACCAACCCATACAGTTCGGTCTTATTAATTCATTGTGTTTCTTTTCCTGGAAATTCACTACTTTATTTTATTTTCAATTTTACTTTAATTTGTACTTCAAAACACCCCGCCGGGGCATATTTGTCAAATCAGCAATATTGATTTAAATAAAACGTAGATTGTTGATGTCAAGTTCAAATTTTTTACTTTCCAGTTTCCCACCCAAAATCTACGTGAATGGATTTTCATGTCTATTTGTTGTGTTCAAAATGTCTAATTTTCAAATTGATAATACGCTTAGCTGCATGCAAAGTATTGGAAAATCTTGTACTCTATTTTTTTTTTTTTAATTTATACATTGAAAGTCAGTGCATGAATGCAAAAGGAAGGAAGAAAAAGGGAAGAAAAGCTGCCTCAATTCTTACCGATCGTCTCCCTAGTCAGGGTATGCATCGGCAATAATAACCTGGAGGTAGTGAGGTTCCCCTATTGTGGGCCTACATTCCTTTGAATCAGACTAGTCAATTGCTAATAGCACTAGATACTGGTGGATTAATAAAATAAAAAAAATAAAAAGAAATTTAAGAGACTAAAATCAAAATAGGGTAAATTTGAGGGACTAATGATCATATTAACACTTTTATTAAACTCCCTGTTAAAACTTTGTTATATTATATTTTCCTTAAATAAAATAACGATATATATTCAAATTCAATTCACATGAATGGTTTTCGTGTCTATTTGTTGTGTTCAAAATTTCTGATGTACACATTGATAATACGATCTTAGCTGCATGCAAAGTGCTGATATCTTGTATAAAATAAGGAGCAGTAGTTTGTGCTGAAATTCTATAGTAGTTTATTTTTCATGCAAATTACCATGAATTTTAATTTGTAGCAAATACTCGGAATGATATTTTACAAAAGTGATTGAAAATGAAAACTATTGAAATTGGCTATAGTCAATTAATGCAGAGTGTTCGACCGAAAAACAAAAATTAATGCAGAGAGAGATTGATTTCCACTACTTATTGGTCTTTATCTTGTTAATTATTAGTGATTTGCAGCATTATGGATTCACATATGTCGTGTTCCCTACCAACAGCTTCAGATATACGCCTGATGAGTAATAATTAATTAACATTAAAAAAATCCTGTATTTGCCTAACTAAAAACAAGTACTGAAATGAAGCTAGTGTTGGTATTTTGGTTCTTTAGACGTCGAACAAATTAAATCTTGCCGAACAATTACGATCAGGCACTTGCCAATTATATGATAGTTTATTGCATTGACATTTTAAATTCATCCAAAATATAATGTCCACACAATCTTGTTAATTATTAGTGATTTGCAGCATTATGGATTCACATATGTCGTGTTTTTATTTTAAGATCCTACCAACAGCTTCAGATATACGCCTAGGAAAACACACATGATCGTAATAGGTCACATGCCCACCTCCGTAATGCGATAACATGGTCTATGTAAGCCTAAATTGTAGGTTCCTAAAAAAGGAGATGTCAAGTTTAAATATTGAAATTGCTTGCCCGTAAGCTAGTGTTGGTATTTTGGTTCTTTATAAATTCATTTCCAGCTTATAATTAACATTATTAAATCCTGTATTTGCCTAACTAAAAACAAGTTTTGAAATGAAGCTAGTGTTGGTATTTTGGTTCTTTAGACGTCGAACAATTAAATCTGAAGGACCAGATGCCGATCAATTACGATCGGGCACTTGCCATTATATGATAGTTAATTGCATTAACATTTTAAATTCATCCAAAATATAATGTCCACACACACCAATAAACAAAATTTAAAACACTTGGGCGTCTGAATTTTTTTCCTCCTATTTTGCCCATTATTAAAACAGTTGAATTAGAATAATCTACTATTACATATATTGGAAGTAATGGAGATCAGAGATCGCTCACGTTCATTTTTTTAAAAAAAGAACATTAAATATTTATTGCACTCCATCTTTTTACACTTGGTAACAAAAATTCTCAACAAATTGTTTCTTGGAGTATTTGTTTACGGATAAAGGGCGTGCATCATATTAATTAATTAGTTGCTCTGTATCGAAATTAAACGAGAGCCGCAAGAGCCCTGCGGGCCACATTGTTTGATATCTTATATATATTGACAACAAAATATAAATCTACAATTCATTTAAAGACATGAAATAATAAGTTGATACAGTAAAGCACGCACTAAATGGAGAAGTTAAAATGAAACGTAATTTATTTTATTGACGCACTGGCTATATATATATACACACATATATATGTAAGTATCAAACAGTACATGGAATATTAGAGATACATCAGTAGACATTACACGTACGTTGGGAATACACGCAATGAACAAATAAAAGATATAGCATAGCATGATATGAGAGAGCATTAATGTAATGGTGGCAAAGTTTTGAGAAGTGGTAAGGCGTGGTTGAGGATCGTGTATGTGTGTGTGTATAAAATTAATGAGCAGAAAGATGAGGAGGTAAAGGAGAAGGAGAAGGTGAGGGAGGATGGGAAAGAGGAGGCTTGGTGGGCAACATGTACTTCATGTGGCATTCTCCCTTGCGGTGTTTAGGGATGGTGGTGCATGGGTTTGGTCCTGTTGGTGGCACATCTCCTCTTAGAGACTCCCACACAAGTAATGTCCTCGCTTCTCCCACTTCCTCCCACCCTAACATCAACATTATCATCACAACGCTCACCACCAGCTTTCTCATCTCCATGATCGATCGATTGATTCTCTTTCTCTCTATATATATGTATGAGATCAGTTTGGGGACAGATCAATTAATGAAGCTCTCGTGTTTGGGCAAGGGATGAGTATGGTAGCTGCTTGTTGCATGGATGCCTATTTATACTAGTTTATTCATTCTCACTGTACATCTCAAACTTGTCACCGCCTTTAATTTATTTTGACTTGTGCATGCGTTCAAAAGGAAGATTTTTACCTACAACTGGAAGATGTGTTTGATGTTTGAAGATTGATGGTGGAGTTCAAAGTTTGTTGCCAGCTGCTGACGACGCAACTCTGGTAAGTTGGGCTCACTGGCACCATCTCTCACAAACTCTTTTTCAAGTATCAAAAATACTGATCAAGACCATTTCAAAGGCAATTATTTTCAATGCAATTACTTTGGGATATAGTATTCCAGTTTATGATTTCTGCATTTATATATCGTCATCCTATTTTGAAAACGTTGTACTCTATTTTTTTTTTCTTAATTCATACATTGAAAGTTAGGGCATGGACGCAAAAGAAAGGAAGAAAAAGGGAAGAAAATAGCTGCCTCAATTCTTATTGATAGTCTCCCTAGTCCTGTTAACTCTTAGAAATTGACAACATTCCAGTATATTTTTTTGTCTCTTTTTACCTATTTTTAGGTTCAAAATCTGCATAGAAAATGAAGTGTGTAGAAGAAAATTTGCATATCAAAGTATCAAGCAAAAATCAAAGAAATATTTGTTGTATCCTATAGAGTTTGTGATTCAATTGAGATTGATAATTCCTCCCTCTTTTGTAGGATGATGTAGATAAGTTTTGAAGCTTTATAAAAACCACAAAACAACAAAAGAAATAAAAAAAGGTGAAACAGTGCAAAGTTAGAATGAACTTGTACAACTGGCTTTAGCAAGTTGACCAACTGGCCGTGGCAAGTGAACAATCTCAAGAAGTATACTCTCTGTGTAATTGGCTACAACAAGTTGACAAACTTGCCATAGCAAGTCGAGACTCTAAAGAAAAATAGCTTTCTGTGTAAAATGGCTGCAGCAAGTTGACAAACTAGCTGTAGCCAGTCGTGAATAGTATAGTTGCGCGTTTTGATCTTAGCAGCAGAAAAACACTACTTAATCTAGAGGAAATGGCCGAAAAACACATTCTTGACACAGTGGAACATTAGACAAACAAAGGAAGAGCTTGAGAGAGAGATCTTGACAACTTTGGAGGTTTGAGTGCTCTTCTCAAGGGAGATTTTGGGGTTTTCACCTTGGTTCTTCCTCTTTTCTCCTCTTTTCCACTTAACTTTTTCATGTATTCACTAACTTTGTTTAGAATCTCTTTGTATTTGAACATGAGTAGCTAAATCTTTCATTCTAGGATTCTTTTGACCCTTTGTATGGATTAATACTTGAGTATTCCTCTCTTTTAATTTGATGTGCGTGTGTGTTGATTTCAACCTTAACTTAATGCTTTTAAGTGATTAGCTTCCATTTAGGTGATTTATTCACTTGGATTTGACTTAATTAAGAGAGCTTATCTAGGTGTAGAATTTGATTGAAATCATGCTTGTCTTGAAGTTTACTTGATAAATGGATAGTTTCTTGATAAAATAGAGATATATTTACTAATCTTGCATTGTCACACATTATGGTTGTTGTTTAAAGATCGATTCTCATTAATTGTAGCAAGAGATTGTGCCTCTTAATGAGAAGAAAAATTTGATTTTGACTTAAGAGAGTTTGTCAAGTATTTTTGAACCTTAGACTAACACATGTATTGAAAACCTAATAGAGAGGAAATTAATCAAGTCTTATGAAATGTAAAAAGGGAAGAAGAATCTTAGGCTCCATTTAATACTTGAAGTCAAAGAATTAGTTGCCTTCATCAATTTTTAGTTTTAGAAATAGTCTTAAAAATTCTCATTTCATATCAAAACTTGGTTTTAGCTCGACTTGATTAAATTCACTAAGCCTCTTATTTGACCAATTTGTTATACAAATCTTCGTGAGAACGATACTTTACTTGTTACTTTATTATTTGTGTGACTTGTGCACTTACGAGGCAAACAATAGCTTGAGCCGTAATATGAGATTAGATGGGATAAATTTTTATGGGGAATAAAGATGTAATAATACTCATGAAATTTTACCAAAAAATGCACCTTGCACCGTACACATTTCAGATGTACAAAAATACCCATGAATATTCAAAATGGGGGTAAAAATGCCAGCACCGCTAAATTTGACCTACCACCATTACTTTTTTTTATGAGACCAACACTTTTTTTTGCACATACATATATGACGGGCGTTAGATCAAATTTAAAGGTGTTAGTAGTTTTTGCCCCCATTTTGAATGTTCATAGGTGTTTTTGCACCTTCAAAATATATATGGCACCTAAGCACTTTTGATAAAAGTTCATAGGCATTTTTGTTTCTTAACCAAATTTTTATTATATTTCATTATTACATTTTTATGTTTTATATTTTAATATGAATAAAATGCAAAATATAAATAATCCAAATTATGTAACTACCGTCTTATAAAAAATAAATTTAAAAATAAAAAAGAAAACCTCTAAATTTGTAGTTTTGAACCATCTAAATTGATGAATGGGCGCGAAAATTATATGTACCTTAGCTTATGCTAACATCTGTAATGTTTACCGGTTGAGATGAGCACCTAATTATTCTGTGTTGATTCATCGTATATTATGATGATCTGTGTGATAATTAATCTTTAGAGTAATTGCTGTTTAAGTTGAATCTCAGTTTTTGTTGCCTGCTAGTTACGAGATGTGAAGTAGTAGTGCCGGTGTTCTGTGTTAAACAAGATATCTTGCCGATCAATAATTTGGCGATTATAAAGTTGCAATTCAAATGATATGATAATTAACATGAACATTGATAAATTCATCAGAAACAAATAAATAGTAATTATTATACACTCCGAGAAAGAGAGATAAATTAAATAAAACATAGTATATTAATTAATATCTATTGACTCATTGACTCGTTGGCTTTCAAGCATCTGGAGAAAGAGAGAACCATGATTTGAAGAGAGAGGGTAGAGTAGGAGTATACTGATATTCAGTAGCAGTTATTATAAGGAGTATTGAAGAAAAAGATGGTCAATGATATATAAAATTACTCTCTCCGGTTTTAATTATAGGACACCATTTGAGAATTAGTTTTGGTCTTGATTATAGGACACAATTTTAATTTTTGTTAATTTCTTCCTAAAATACCCCTATTTTATTCTCTCAAGTGTGTTTGATTTTTGGTGAGTATATATATGTTGGTGTATAAACTCTTCTAGTCGGTGAAACTTTAAAATTGTTGGACGTTAATTTGTCAATATAGACAAACACACATAGTATATATATATATACATATACTGTGTGTGTTGTGTATATGTGTGTGTCTATACACAAATCTATATAGACCTACACATACACACACATATGTATATATATCTTTGTACATATATGTATATCTATGTATATATGTGTGTGTGTATACATATGTGTATATACGTACACACACACACATATCTCTCTGTGTGTTTGTATGTGTGTGTCTATATATATAGATATATATACATGTGTTTGTGTGTGTGCATATATATGTGTGTAGATACATGTGTATATATATAAATATATATATCTATATGTGTATATATATATCTATATGTATATATATATATACACACATATGTATATATTGCAAGACCATTCTTTCAATTAGAAAGTGTGTTAAAAGGAAAATTTTGGGTCGAAGAGGTATATGGTAGGGGTTATTGATTCTTTTTTACTTATGTCATTTTAAATTTATATAAGGATATTTTAAGAAAATGAGTAAAATTAACTAAGTTAACTTCTTTCCTTAATCTCCCCAAAATCAGTTAAATATGTTCTATAATTAGGACCGGAGGAAGTAATTGGCAGCAAAATGAGGCACGGCGGCGACATTCATATGCTTGACGGTGCAGATTCCTTGATTTGTGTGAGGAATGGTAATGCATGTGTTTGCACCAGTCGCCGGCACCGGAACATGTCCTCCCGGTAGTGACCCCAACACACATGCAATGGCCTTGCCTCTCCAACTTCCACGAACGACGCTAATATGACGGCCATCATCACAACCAACAATACAGCAATTCTCACCAACTTTCCCCTCCATCCTTACTAACAATTTCTACCTCTGTGATTTTGTCCTCTCAAGACATGGATCAGTAGTTTCTTTAATTTCTTTATTTTGTATTGAATATATGCTGCTATTGGCACAGAAGCTACGTACCATATACAAAGCTTGTTTCTCACTGTTTATCCTGACTTGCTAGCGGGTTTATTTTGACTCATACGTTGAAATTAAGAGGTCTTACTTTGAAATTTGGATAAATATGACACAGCATTTGTTGGAAGATAGAATATGGATCGAGACGCCTACCAAAGTAAAAATAAAATCACTTGAATTCTAATTATACAGAGGAAGCGTATAGGAAAATATGGAGTGAGTGGTGGTGAGAAAATCCATCGAAGAAGAAGATGATAGATGAGGTCTTCGTAGGAGACCACTCACTCACGCAACTCTAAAGTCTCATCTTTAATTTGTCGTCGGTCAACACAGGAAGCTTATGTTAAGTCCCCTTAATACTCTTTCATCCTCATATATGTTACTACTTCCAGTCTTAAGATCCATTCGTAATACAATTTACACTACAAACAAGTTTTTATATTAAGAGCTAGATACGTCCAGTCCTAAGATCCCATTCGTAATACAATTTACACTACAAATAAGATTTTACATTAAGATTTAAGAAGTAGACGTAGTATTTAGATAAATCTATTGAGTTTCTATCCATATATTAGTGGTACTATTGATAGTGCTCGTCTCCAAGAGTTTTCAGTCTGCTTCGCTGTCTGTGTTCTAATTTTTTCAAGTTCAACTGTTCATTTCTAACAAATTCATATTTTAAAATTTTAAAAATATGAAGTTGTTAGAAATGAACCGCTGAACCTGAAAAATGAAAATTCAAAAGGTATGGTCTCTCTCATAATCCTTTGTCTCATTTTCTTCTTAAAATTACATCTCCACCCTCATATTTGAAAAAATGGATGGTTCAGATTTCATATTTTATCAAAATGTTATTTTAAACATAAATAAATAAATTTATGGTATTAAAATCTTATCTACACAATTAATAACAGCAATACTAACAAAATTTTGAAAAAATAAATTATAAACACTATAATAATATTTTCAGAAAATATTAAATATCAACCATTCAATTTATGAATCGGAAGTGGAGATGAGATTATGAGAAGAAAATGAGAACATATTTTGAAGGTATCCTCTTTCATAAACATATATAACATCGAATTAATATCATTGTCTTCAACCCTAGATCTAATATAAAAAAAATATCATGGTCTTCAATAAACATTATTAATGGAACGTGCCTGTTCTTCACCATTAAACAATCTACTCCCTCCGGTCCTATTTATAAGAGTTAAATTAGCATGATAACTGAATTATGCGGTTTAAGAAAATAGTTAAAATTAGTTAAAAGTAATAAGCATGTCTTTAAAAAAAAAAAAAAAATCCAAGTGTGCCCTTATTTATAAGAGGGCAAGTGAAAGAGAGAAATAGAGAAAATCTAAGTATCATTAACCTTTAATTAATGCAATATATATAATTAATTAGGGGTACAAATAGAAAGGAAAAAAAAATTCAGAAAGTCATTGAATGTTGAGATAACTCTTATTAGGTTCTCATAAAAAAGGCCAGAGGGAGGATAATCAGGATATGTAATGGTAGGTACAGTATTATATCTACAATTATATTCTTGTTTTTCAGGCCAAAAAAAAAAATATTCTTGTGATTAATTACGACCCAAACGTGTTTCACCAAAATATATAACAGGATTATGATTTCCGTGGTTTTGAGAGAGTATCAGTTGTTTAAAACTTATTCCCGAGTTCTTTCATTTATCCGACTCATCAGCTGTCGGTTCACTAATTAATAAAGTTAGATGTTTCTTGATGCAAAGAGAGTGCATGTCTTTTTTTGTTAGTGAGAAATTTTTATTTTAAAAAAAAAAAAAATGACCTCCATATATAACAATAGCTAGAAATTTATGAGGATTACAGCCCATATAAAGATAATGTTTAACAGGAAAGCACCAAGTTCTTTTAGCCTTTTACTAAATAGCAACTTTTAAAATGATCAAGGTGTAATGCTCATTTTTATTTATAAAAATATGCCACTAGTCAATTTATTTCTCAACATGCATCGTTGTATTTATTAATCAACATGATCCACATTAAGAAGTTATTGTATCAATGCAATATAATATGGGTTTAATGTTTTTGTTTTTATTGCAGAAATATTTTTTCTATCACACTCACATAAAAATGAGTAAATGTGGTCGAAAATTTTTTTTTCAACAAAAACAGTGACATTAAATTCTATAATATTTACAAGTGTCTAAATTTTTTTTTTTTTTTTGGGGGGGGGGGGGAGATCAATAGTAGAGTTTATGAAATCTATCAACGTTGATTAATTCTAATGTTTTAATATATACGTGCTGGCCTGGTGCGAAATATTTTCCACGTGAATCCCATCGCCATTAATATTGCTCCAAGAGTGTGACTCGTGTCTCACTTGTCTCTCTAGTCAGACCAGAGACATCGATCATATGAGAAGTATATATGTTCAATAGATTTCCTAAAAACTGAATATAATTGCATCCAACCGCATGCTCATTAAAGTTGAAGTAGAAACGAAAAGCATTAGTTCATATATAACCAATCTGAATGAACTCGGTGAACTTGATTATTTATGGTATAAGATTACTACAGAAGGAAGCCTGTATATTAAAATTTATTCTGGTAAATTAATTACTACACAGAAGTAGTGTTGATATATATATAAAAGCAAAATTACAAGAAAAATGTAACAACGTTTTCGAAATCGTGAAAAATATATAGTTCAGTGACATTGACCGCTTCCTTGTCCAGGAATAGTACTGCAAGGGTTAGGACTGGTGGGTGGAACGTCTCCTCGAAGAATCTGCAACAAGAAGCCCTCTGGGAGTGGCCTTATTGCTGATCCTACTTGTGCACTCAAAACCACAATGGCCAAAATGAACAGCACCGTCAAAATCATTTTCCCGGAAGAGAAAGCCATCTTTATGTAATTGAGAGGTAGGGATAGAGTTTTGGAAGAGAAAGAGAGTTAATTTGAGATATGTATATGGAATGGAAGTAGCAATTGGCACAACACGTATATATACTGGGAATTGACGAGAGGCTCTTGCGGTTTTGAGGAAAAAATGCCCGGTGTAGCTTGATTTCTCTTGGTTTGAAGTTTGAAATTTGAAAACTGAAGTTCTGGGCGAGGAAAGTTGAAAACCAGATATTGAATGGATCAACTTTACTTGCACGCAAACACCCATCTACGCAGAAACTGCTGGATTTTGATTTTAAGTTGTTTTAAAAGAAAAATTGGAATGAGTAGGGTTTTTTTTCCATCTGAGTCAAATTAAATATCTAAAAAATATTTATAGGACTAATTGATAATTAATATTATATGTAGCAGAGAATAGTTAGTGTTGGAAAAAAAAAATAGACAGGTAGAGGAGAGATGCGTACCGGGTCGAATTCAGGTGATTGGAGATCATGCAAATATTATACTAACAGAGCCTAAGGGTTGGCAGAAGAGTGCAATAGAACAAAACAGATGGTAGGAGAGAAGACATTTTCAAAAATGATCAACGACAAGAATTATAGAGGCAAAAAAAAAAGAAATGGATATTATTGTTTTTTTACTTACAAAACTTATTTTCATTTTGACTTTAATCTTACATTGAAATTTCAGAATGCTTTAGTCCTTGACTAAAATAAATTCGGTCTTACAATTCTTTAATGAAATTCTTCCTATAATTTTTGTCCTCTATCCATATGTTTCTCAAGTCGTAGTGCCCCAAACAAATATGGCTTTTGTTACCAAGTTGTCGTGAATATAGGTTACAGTTTTCCCATTTAGGAATTAATTTTTTTGGAGTTGTAATCAACTCTCTATCGTTATCGATATCATTTATCAAGCATTGCTGCAAACCTGCCACATTAACATTGTATTAATATTTTTTTACTTAAATTAATCATAATTTTAAGAGTTAATTTTTAATGTATAAACCGGACTCAGATTGACTATCAGTACTCTAGTCAGGGACAAAAATAAAACCATTCCTTCTGTTTTTGTTTTCCGCAATTCCTATTAAAACGTTGAAATGGCATAGTCGGAGTCAAAAAGAGAACACAGTACGTAAGCTGGGAATTGGGTTACGCGTATCAGTATGACTTCCTCATATGTCATATGGAAATAAACAAAGTCGGGATTTCCAGCTTTATCCAACACCAACCCCATACAGTTTGGTCTTAATTCATTTTATTATTTTTGTGTACTTCTTTCCGGGAAAATTCATTACTTTATCTTAATTTGTGCCCCAGAACTTCGCACATATTTTTCAAATTAACACTATTAATTTAAATAAAACATTGTTTTTTTAAAAATAATATTAATTTGAATGATGAAAAGTTCATATTTTTAACTTTCCAGTTTTCGATTCAAAATATTACTTTTTTGCTAGCTAAGGGTTAATACTATCTTTAGTCTCTTAAGTTTGCCCTTATTTAGGCTTTCATCCCTCAATTTTCAAACCATTGATTTTAATCCCTGTATAGGCAAAATGGTCAAGGTTTTTATTGAGTTGTATGGTCTAATATTTTAGACAAAATAAATCTTGAGGAATTAAAACCTATTGTTTAAGACTTCAGGGATCTAGCTTAATTAACCAGTGGTCTCGTGTTTGAGCTCTAGGTAAATAGCCGCAATAATAACTTGGAGGTAGTGAGATTCCCCTATTGTGCTCCTACATTCCCTTGAATCAGACTAGCCGGTTGCTAGTAGTGTTGGATACTGGTGGATCAATAGAAAGAAAGAAAAACTTAAGGGATCAAAATCAAAATAAGGGGAAATTTGAGGGACTAAGATCATATTAACCCTTTTATTAAACTGCCAGTTAAAGCTTTGTCATATCATATTTGCCTTAAATAAAATAACTATATATATTCAATTCACGGGAATGGTTTACGTGTCTATTTGTTGTGTTCAAAATGTCTGATGTACACACTGATAATACGCTTAGCTGCATGCAAAGTACTGATATCTTGTATAAAATAATGAGCAGTAGTTTGTGCTGAAATTCTATAGTAGTTTATTTTTCATGCAAATTACCATACTTTTTTTTTTGGGTGTAATTACCATACATTTTAATTTGTAGCAAATACTCATCGGGATAATATTTTACAAAAGTGATCGATAATGAAAACCATTGAAATTGACTATAGTCAATTAATGGAGAGAGAGATTGATTTCCACTCTTTATCTTGTTAATTATTAGTGATTTGCAGCATTATGGATTCACATATGTCGTGTTCCCTACCAACAGCTTCAGATATATGCCTGATGAATAATAATTAATTAAGCTCCAGCCATTCAAAGAAAAAAAAAATCCTGTATTTGCCTAACTAAAAACAAGTACTGAAATGAAGATAGTGTTGGTATTTTGGTTCTTTAGACGTCGAACAAAATCTTGCCGATCAATTACGATTGTGCACTTGCCAATTATATGATAGTTAATTGCATTAACATTTTAAATTCATCCAAAATATAAACCCCCACTCTCTTGTCCACACACACCAATAAAAAAACATATTTAAAACACTTGGGCGTCTGAATTTTTTCCTCCCTATTTTGCCCATTATTAAAACAGTTGAATTAGAACAATCCACTATTACATATATGGGAAGTAATGGAGATCGGAGATCGCTCATGTTCATTTTTGAAAAAAGAACATTAAATATTTATTGAACTCCACAATATCTTTTTACACTTGGTAACAAAATTCTCAGAAAATTGTTTCTTATAGTATTTGTTTACGGATAAAGTTTTGGCATCATATTAATTAATTAGTTGCTCTGTATCGAAATTAAATGAGAACCGTAAGAGCCCTGCAGGCCGCCACATTGTTTGATATCTTATACATTGACAGCAAAATATAAATCTAAAATTCATTTAGAGATATGAAATAATAGGTTGATACAGGAGAGCATGCACTAAGTGGAGAAGTTGAAATGAAACGTAATTTATTTTATTGACTCACTGGCGATATATATAAGTATCAAACAGTACATGGAATATTAGAGATACATCAGTAGGGATGACACGTACGTTGGAAATACAGGCAATGAACAAATAAAAAATAGAGCATAGCATATGATATGAGAGAGCATGAATGTCATGGAGGCAAAGCTTTGAGAAATGGTAAGGCGTGGTTGAGGATAGAATATATATATATATATATATGTATAGCTAATTAATGAGCAGAAAAATGAGGAGGTGAAAGAGAAGGAGAAGTTGAGGGAGGATGGGAAAGAGGAGGCTTGGTGGGCAAGTTGTGCTTCATGAGGCATTTTCCCTTGCGGTGTTTAGGGATGGTGGTGCATGGGTTTGGACCTGTTGGTGGCACATCTCCTCTTAGAGATTCCCACACAGGTAATGGCCTCGCTTCTCCTACTTCCTCCAACCCTAACAACAACGTCATTATCACAACGCTCACCACCAACTTTCTCATCTCCATGATCGATCGATTGATTCTCGCTCTATATATAGATATGTATGAGATCAGTTTTGGGGACAGATCAATTAATGAAGCTCTCGTGTTTTGGGCGAGGAATGGTAGCTGCTTGTTCCATGGATGCCTATTTATACTAGTTTATTCATTCTCACTGTACATCTCAAACTTATGAACGCCTTTCATTTATTTTGACCTGTGCATGCGTTCAAAAGTAAGATTTTTACCTACAACTGGAATATATGTTTGGGGTTTGAAGATTGATGGTGGAGTTCAAAGTTTGTTGCCACCTGCTGACGAAGCAACTCTGATAAGTTGGGCTAACTGGCACCATCTCTCTCAAAATCTCTCATAAGTATCAACAATAATGATCAAGACCATTTCAAAGGCAGTTATTTTCAATGCATTTACATTGCAATATAATATTTCAGTTCATGATCTCTGCATGTAGATATCGTCATCTTTTTGAAAAGCCTTGTACTCTGTTTTTCTCTTAATTCATACATTGAAAATCAGGGCATGAACACAAGAGTAAGGAAGAAAAAGGGAAGAAAAGCTGCCTCAATTCTTACCGACTGTCTCCCTTTTCCTCTTAGGAAACTCCTCTTCATGTTATATCTATACCCACTAACAGTGTCCAGGCGGCCAAAGAAAAAATCAAATCAAATATAAGGCGTGGCTATCATACTATTAAAACGAGGAATGGACTTGATTTACAGAGATTTCCTGGACAGATTAATATTATAGCAAAATATGATGACAAACCACGCTCATCTTTCAATCGGATTTCGTATCCTCACAAGTTGTTCTCAACAATATAAGGGCCACAACACTCTTCGTCATCTTTAATCTAGTCCTGCTTTGAACAATATTTTCAATAATATTTTTTATAAATAATAAATTTCAATTTTTTATTAAAAACTTAGTAAATTTTACTCAAAAAAATTAGGAATTTAAAAAAAAATGCTGGACCTTTTTTTTATATTCTTTTCATAATGAAATAAATTTTTATTAGAAACGGCTTGTATTGGCGCTGCGTTGCAATGGCTTCTATAAACAGATTTGATTACTTACCTTTACCTAAAGTTAACTTTGGGAAGCAAATTCAAATAAAAAAACTATGCGAACCAAATTCAAATCAAGAAAAAATAAGGGAAGCAAACGGCCCAAAAAAATCAAGTTAATCTCATTCTCTTGTGTTAGGTTTTTATATAACATTCCAGTCCTATTTATAATTTTACTTTCACTCTCGATAAAAATAAACTTATAAATAGAACTGAGTAATATTCAGGTTGGCCTCCAAGGAGCCAAGTAGTCAACTGTTTCGAGTCACAAGTGGAAGCCTATATTTAATGTTATACTCATCTTTCACTTGAATTTTGTATCCCTCAATCCCTCATGTTGTTCTCACCATCCACGGCCTCTACACTCTTCATCATATTTAATTTGTTCATATATTATGAAAATTATTTTCAAATATTATATTCAATAAAACAGTGCGACATCAGGTAATGATGATCCAAGGAGATGCCAAGCTATCACTTTCTTCTTTTTCTATAAAAAAACTTTGCTTGCAAGAGCGTCCGGCGAGGTGGGCTGCTTCAAAAGGAGGCAGAGCTCAGGGAAAGAGATTGCCTTGGCGAAGTCAGTTATTTCCTGGAGAGACGCCAAGGACTCGGATAAAGATGATGAGAATGTGCTTGCACGGGGTTACAGGGTTAAGGCATATGCAAAAGGGCAAGGTGGAGAGAATGACGGTGTAGACATTTCTCGTAGCATTGAGGGCGAAGAAGGTGGAGTGAGAGTTAGATTCTGCATCTCCTTACAGTTGAAATTTGGGATTTTGTTGTGCTGTGTTGATAAAAATTTGCATTGGATTGAAGGGATTTGAAAGCATTAGTTGAAGTTCAAATCTGTTACTTGTAGGACTAGGTTGGTTTCTTTGTTTTCTTTCTTCCTTTGTTAATTTTTTTCCCCGATATGCAATTTCAGGTTTCTAATTTTATGTTTTCCCATTATCATACCATTTTCACCCTTAACCCTCAAAATATTAATCTCCCGGCTTTAGTTCCGCTTCTAAATAATTTGGTTCTTGTTAGGGGTTCATTTTTCCCCTTTCTCTGATGAGTTTGAATATATGGAACTATGTAGAAAGTTGATGGAAGCAACGGTAAGCTTTGTTGTACTCAGTGGCGGAGCCACACTTGCGTCGGTGACCACAAGTGCAGACAAAAATTTTGAGTATTTTTTGTTTTGCTCCTTCTCAGATCCCAATCGCCTCCACACCCTCATCAGCTTCCCCAGAATCCTGAAGATGAAGATGATGCCCAACTTGAAGACCTTAGAGCTCCTCCGACAGCCATGGATGAGGTTGCTGCCACATCGGCATCGAGGATGGGCGCTTCAACGTCTTTGCTGTCGTAATCTTCTTCATCAGTATTCACTAATTACCCCTTCATTTCTGCAATCGTTGGTTTCGCCATTGCGCAATCTACTAAACTCTTCACATTATGGTTGGTATTCCTATATCTTTGTCGTATTATGCATAGAATCTTGATTGCAATACCTGCAATTTGATCAGGATTTGGTTCCTGTTGAAAAGGGGGAAAAGAAATAAAGGAAATTCAGCTACAATGTGTGGCCTTGTTCTTTCTTTCTTTCTTGAAAAAACTATGGATTGTAGTCCTTAGATGAAATAAAATATTCGATGTTTTTAGTTCCACCGTTAGCTTGATCTGCATGAAATGGTTTTAGGGTTACGGTGGTGCGAGATTTCAAGATTTTTAGGGTGTTTCTTTCACCTGTCAAATTCTTAAATTAAGAGGCATCTTCAGCTCTTGGTTTCTTTTTGTTGTAATGAATTTTAACCAAACTCATTCATGGATATGTAGAATGTTAATCATAGTTGATTTACTTAAGTCGGTTATTTACAAGACTGTTGATAAATATCCATTAATCTTTTCCAAAAATTATGCATCCAACAGCAGCAGAGTTTAGATCAATGATATGTGTATGAATCATTGTGGATTAACTGGTGCCGTTTCTTTTTGGTATTGATATAATCATTGAGTTTCAAGTTGCAATTTGATAATTCTGTCAGTATCATCATATTAATTAATTTGTTGGTCTGTATCGAAATTAAATGAGAGCCGTAAGAGACCTGCAGGGCGCCTCATTGTTTGATATCTTATATATTGACAACAAAATATAAATCTAAATTGACACAGGAGAGCATGCACTAAGTGGAGAGGTTGAAATGAAACGTAATTTATTTTATTGACTCACTGGCGACATATATAAGTATCAAACAGTACATGGAATATTAGAGATACATCAGTAGGGATGACTCGTATGTTGGGAATACAGGCAATGAACAGATATATAATATAGCATAGCATGATGTGAGAGAGCATTAATGTAATGGAGGCAAAGCTCTGAGAAATGGTAAGGCGTGGTTGAGGATAGAATACATACATACATACATACATACATACATACATACATACATACATACATACAGAGAGAGAGAGAGCGCTAATTAATGAGCAGAAAAATGAGGAGGTGAAGGAGAAGGAGAAGGTGAAGGTGAAGGTGAATGAGGATGGGAAAGAGGAGGAGGTGAAGGAGAAGGAGAAGGTGAAGGAGGATCGGTGGGCAGGTTTTGCTTCATGAGGCATTCTCCCTTGCGGTGTCTAGGGATGTTGGTGCATGGGTTTGGACCTGGTGGTGGCAAAACTCCTCTTAGAGACTCCCACACAGGTAATGGCCTCGCTTCTCCCACTTCCTCCAACCCGAACATCAACATTATTATCACAACGCTCACCAACAACTTTCTCATCCCCATGATCGATCGATTGATTCTCTCTCTCTATATATATATGTATGAGATCAGTTTTGGGGACAGATCAATTAATGAAGCTCTCGTGTTTTGGGCAAGGGATGAGTATGGTAGCTGCTTGTTGCATGGATGCCTATTTATACTAGTTTATTCATTCTCACTGTACATCTCAAACTTGTGAACGCCTTTAATTTATTTTGACTTGTGCATGCGTTCAAAAGTAAGATTTTTACCTCGAACTGGAATATATGTTTGGGGTTTGAAGATTGATGGTGGAGTACTGGACTTCAAAGTTTGTTGCCACCTCGTGACGAGAAACTCCAATAAGTTGGGCTAAATGGCACCATCTCTCACAAACTCTCTCACAAGTATCAAAATAATGATCAAGACCATTTGAAAGGCAATTATTTTCAATACATTTACATTGCAATATAATATTTCAGTTCATTATCTCTGCATGTATATATCATCATCCTATTTGGAAAACCTTGTAATCTTTTTTTTTCTTTTTTCCCTAATTCATACATTGAAAGTCAGGGCATGAACGCAAAAGGAAGGAAGAAAAAGGAAGAAAAGCTGTCTCAATTCTTATCCCTCAATTCTTACCGACGTTCTCCCTAGTCCTCCTAGGAAACTCCCCTTCATGTTATATCTATACCCACTATACAGTGTCCAGGCGGCCAAAAAAAAAAAAAAAAATAAAATAATATAAGGCGTGGCTATCATACTATTAAAACGAGGACTGGACTTGATTTACAGAGATTTCCCGAAGAGATTAATATTATAGCAAAATATAATGACAAACCACGCTCATCTTTCAATTGGATTTCATATCCCCACATGTTGTTCTCACCAATATCAACACTCTTCGTCATCTTTAATTTAGTCATGCTTAGAACAATATTTTCAATAATATTTTTTATAAATAATAAATTTTAATTTATTTTATTTTTAAAAAAAATTAGTAAATTTTAATCAAAAAAATTAGGAATTTTTTTCAAAAAATAAATGCTGAAATTTTTTAAATATTCTTTTCATAATAAAATAAATTTTTATATAATTTTGATTAGAAACGTCTTGTATTGGCACTGCGTTGTAACGGTTTCTATAAACAGATTTGATTACTTACCTTTAATTAGCTGAAGTTAACTCTGCCAAGCAAATTCAAATAAATAAATAAAACTATGCGAACCAAATTCAAATCAAGAAAAAATCAGGGAAGCAAACTGCCCAAAAAATTCAAGTTAATCTCATCCTCTCATATCAGGTTTTCATATACCACTCTAGTTCTATTTATAAATATACTTTTACTCTATAAAAATAAAATTATAAATAGAATCGAAACTGATATAAAAAAGCGGGCCCTTAAGGGGGCCAACTAGCCAACTATTTTGAGTCACAAGTGGAAGCTTATATTTAATGTTATACTCATCTTTCACTTGAATTTCGTATCCCTCAATCCCTCATGTTGTTCTCACCATCCACGGCCACAACACTCTTCATCATATTTAGTTTGTTCATATATTATGAAAATTATTTTCAAATATTATATTCAATAAAACAGTGCCATGTCAGGCAATGATGATCCAAGGAGATACCAAGCTATCACTTTCTTCTTTTCTGTAAAAAAAACTTTGCTTGCAAGAGCATCCCGCCAGGTGGGTTGCTCCAAAAGGAGGTGGAGCAAGTTCAGAGGGAAAGAGATTGCGTTGGCGGAGTCAGACATTGCCTGGAGAGACAAACATTGTCCGGAGAGACGCCAAGGACTCGGGTGAAGATGATGAGAATGTGCTTGCACGGGGTTACAGGGTTAGGGCATGTGCAAGAGGGCAAGGAGGAGAGAATGATGGTGTAGACATTTCTAGTAGTGCTGAGGGCGAAGAAGGTGGAGTGAGAGTTTAGATTTTGCATCTCTTTACAATTGAAATTTGGGATTTTGTTGTGTTGTGTTGATACAAATTTGCATTGGATTGAAGGGATTGAAAGCATTAGTTGAAGTTGAGATCTGTTACTTGTAGGACTGGGGTGGTTTCTTTGTTTTCTTTCTTGCTTAATTTGTCGATTTTTTTTGCCATTATCATACCATTTTCACCCTTAATCCTCAAAATAATGAAAATATTGATCTCCCATCTATAGTTTCGCTTCTAAAGAATTTCGTTCTTGTTAGATGTTCATTTTTCCCCTTTCTGATGAGTTTGAATATATGGAACTAAGCATAAAGTTGATGGAAGCATTGGTAAGCTTTGTTTGTAGGAATGGGAATTGTTAGACTCCTACCGACCTCACCTTTTCAGGTGGCGGGTAGAGTGACTTTTACTTTTAAAACAATATCAATACGTATCATACTATCTATGCAATAGAGCACACTACTACAAAAATGGGATATCACTACCCTAAAAAACGTCCTTATTTAAAAATATGAAGTAAAAAATGAAGCGCAAAAGACATTCTTGTAAATATATGGAAGGAAAATGAGCCTTCGATCTGAATAAAAGTTTAGGACTTGTAAAATTGATTTTTGGCGTTCTAACATAATTTCAGGACGCTTTAAGTAGTTTCACGCCAGAATTTTTTGTTTGGCGCCATGGTATTTAATGTTCTTTAGAGTAAAAATCATTAATGGCGTGAATTTAGGCGACTGAATTGAATTCGTCGCCAATATTTGAATTTAGGCGACACGAAAATTTTTTAATTTAGACGACGAAATGAATTCAAGTCACCAAAATTGGAATATTTTTTTTTTTTTGAATAAAATTTATTTGTTTGGTGCCGTAAGTGGTTTTGTTTTTTTAATTTTTTTAACATTGGCGACTGAATTAAATTCGTGTCGCCAATTTTGATTTTAGGCGACTGAATTAATATTCGTGTCGCCTATAATGAAATATTTGGCGGATTTTTTTGGCTCCAAAAATATCTTGAAAATTGATATCGCTTTGAGACTTTAGACAACCTAAATATTAATTTAGGTCACCTAAATTTTTTTTTGAGACTTTAGACAACCTAAATACTAATTCAGTCGCCCAAAATGAAATATTTGGCGCCATTTAGGATTTTTTTTGGCTCCAAAAAATCTTGAAAATTGATATCATTTTTTAGACTTTAGACAACCTAAATATTAACTTAGGTCGCCTAAAATTTTTTTTTTGAGACTTTAGACAACCTAAATACTAATTCGAAAGTCGCCTAAAATGAAATATTTAGCGCCATTCAAGATTTTTTTGGCTCCAAAAAAATCTTGAAAATTGATATTATTTTTGAGACTTTAGACAACCTAAATATTAATTTAGGTCACCTAAATTTTTTTTTGAGACTTTAGACAACCTAAATACTAATTCAGGTCGCCTAAAATGAAATTTTTTTAATTTCATTTATCCCTTCTCTCCTCGCACACCATTTAATTCCCCCACGTACGCCTTCCTCTTCTCATTTTCGATCTCACATACGCCTTCCTCTTCTCTCCTCTACACCCCATCTTCTCTTTCGATCTATTCCTACTCCTTCAACACTCTTCGATCCGGGCAAGGGGAGACCGAGCAACGAGACGCCGAATCTTCACTTCGAAACAAGAGTCACCATCAATTTCATCCAAAACGCTACCGCTAGTAAGTGTTTTTCCAGATCTGACTCTTGTTGATTTTTTAGATCTGAGAGGGCACCAATTTTTGCAGATCTGGAAATCTCCTCATGGCTCCGAGACGATACTATGAACACCAAGTCTCTTGCAGATCTGAAATTACTCTATTTTTTGCATTCTTGTTCCTTATTCCTTCCATTTTAGGGGATTAGAATGTGAGTCGTTGGTTACTTGTTAGGTGTTTTTTTTTTCATTGTATCTTCCTTGTTGTCTCTGTTTCGATTACTCTCTCTCGTGTTCTTTTCTTGTTCTTACCGGTTTTGGAATTTCTTGCTTGTAACATAAAAAAGAGTATTTCTGGAATTTGATTCTTGATTTGTTCTTCCGTAGCCAACCCCGTGGGGGTTTTTTTTTTTTTTTTAAAAAAAAAGCGGTAAAAGGACCTGAATTTAATTCGTCGTCTTGCATTAGGCGACTGAATTAAATTCAGGTCATCTTACATAAGGCGATGTTAAATGGGTCAAATTTAGGACCTTTTTTATGTTTTTTGTAGTAGTGGCAATAAGAATAATTTAGACAATATAATTTTGATAAAGTAAATTTCTAAACGAAACAAGTCCCTCCAAGAGTTAATATACAATCATCCAGATGAATCTTCAAAATAACTATTAATATATACAGTCATTCAAAACTAAAGATGTAATAACTAAAAGCTGTCTCCATGCTCCACAAACCTTAGTCAAGTTCTCTCGTCTTACCTCCAGACTCCTGCCCCATCCTAGATACACTTCTTGTATTCTTATAATAGCTATTCATAAATGAATCCCAGAATAAACATTAATTTTATATACAGTGCATGTACAAGGTATGTAAGAAAACCATAAAAACTTGATAGGACAAAACTTTATAGCCTATAACTCCGCAAGTATATGGGTCGTATCAAATAATAAAGTGATAATAAAAGTATCGTTCCCACGAGGACTTAGTATCACCAACTTCAGTTAAGCATTAATTTTACACTTTCATTTAAGTTGAGCAAGACAAATTGAATTTACTTAAGAGAAAAGAAATTAAAACTAAAATTAAAATAAACAAACTACCAAAATAATCAAACAAGCAACCTAAAGTCACTAATCACTTATTTGTTTCCTAGATTTTATCCCCACTAAATTAATTTTGACTTAACTTAATCAACTAATCTAGAGTATTAATGTCTATAAATGCCTTCCGGTCCATTTATATATCTACCTTAATTAATTATGTAATGTCTCACACAACTAAATAAGATGCGTTTTAGATTGGACTCACTCTAATTTGATTATGCGGAGCTTCTAGGTGTAACACCCCAAATTTCATACTTCAAAATGTGTCGGTTGACACTTAGTTTTAAGAAAATCGACAGAGTTTGAGGTGCTACCACTCAGAGTAATGCGGAAACGGAGAGCATGCACTAACATTTGGACGATGAGTAACTGATACAAAATGTCCAGGCATATGCTGATGCCCTGACATAAGCTGATATATTAAAAAAATTTCGAATGAATATTCATGTGATACAACAATACAGAGCTTTGTATAATTACAAATCTTTATACAATCTTCAACCAAGCCGTAGCTAGACTTGGGGCGATGAACCTAACTCGCTTAATCAAACAATTTGGCCAGGCGGTGTCTAGTGGAAGTCTCCCCAAATTCACGGTGACTCACTGACTGAACCACATAAACGAACCCTTTCTAGACACCAAATGGTTTGAAGTAACCTTATTAGATTCATGCCAAAAGGTAGGCTCTATTAAACTTCTTCCGGCATTTGCTTTGACCGGTGCCTCTTCACGGCTCCTCCCTTCGATGCCTTTTCACGGCTCCATCTACCGGTGCCTTCTCTGATCCTGGTTCCTTCCCTGAACCTTAGACAAATCTGAGGTCCAATACCCATCGAACCTCAGGTAACAGTTAACCTCATGTGAAAAGTATAAACAGTATATGTATGACAGATATTCATTTCATTACAGCATTAACCAATACATAGCACACAAAGTAGATGAAAGGTTACAACGGTACATAAGCACACAGCAGATGTAATGTTAACACAACAACAGACATAGCACACAAAGACATGTAAAGTTTGCAACGTTTGCACTAACCGGTGCCACGACGGCCCTCGTGTTCTCGCGCTAGGAAAACTCAACGGCATTATCAAGACCATAACCCGTATAAAGCCGAATGTATAAACAGCGACCTAAGTCACGTGCCTAGCCCAAGACCTAGTCTTGCCCATCACTTCATGAATCATTCCATCACATACATGCATACGAGACACATCAGAGTTAAAGTTACTAGTATGCGAACGTACCTTTCACCGTGTAATGTCCAAATGTCCGGCCTTTAAATCTGACTCCGGACTTCCCGGATATCCTATACATTATCGTTGGATTATTTTATTATATTTGATAAATATCATATTTCTTAGAATAATATCCTAAGGGTTTAATTTACCTTTCTACCCTTGGTGGATTTATTATTACAACTTTGCCCTCACATTTTCTAAAAAAACGCTACTTCAGCATTTCTGAGCAGAATTTACGGTGACTTTGAAAAATCATAGCTAATTCTAGAAAAATCGAAATGAGGTTCTGTAAAATTCCTCATGACCCTTGACATGTCTATTTTCAAGAAAAAATATCCCAAGAACCTATAACATCAATAATCATTCCCAGTTTAATGTTTTCTCAACGCTGCCCAGATTTTTTTCCAGAAAACGTAGCCCAGATTCCATAATTTTTATCTCATTCTACAGACCTCTAATTGATACATAATTTATATCAATGGAAAGATATACATGTATACTATAACCATGAATTATTTCATAATTTTTGAAGATATATTTATGTATAAAATAATGCCCTCTAACTGACTGACTCCAACAGCCCAGCAAAACCCCACAATTCCTATCTTACTCTAACTTGTTTTATTAATCCTAAAAGTCACTTCCCAACATGTTCCCACCTTGTTAGGCATCTTTCGATGCAATAAGGCCTGAAAACAATTATGGCAGACATTGAGCTGAGATTGAGAACCGAGGATGAGAGGAGTGTCGAGAAGAAGAGATCGAGCGAGTGGCCAAGAGATGAACCGATGTTTAGGTTCGGAAATGAGAGGTACAAAACGATGATTTTTGGAGAGATATTTAAAAAAAATACATATTT